>JAGKTI010024593.1:0-14315 GCA_018397915.1 Birgus latro | reverse complement strand
TGTGTGTGTGTGTGTGTGTGTGTGTGTGTGTGTGTGTTTTGGGAGCGTGTGTGTGTGTTTGGGAGCAACATAACAAGACGCACAAAGTCCTTTCATAACCAAGTTGGCTGCTTTAAGTTTTTTCCTAACAAATACCTGTACGTAATTCAGTCTTTCATGTCTATTCAGCAAGCTGGAATTCCTCTCTTAATTTACCAGACTCTACTAAGAATTTAAATAGAGACAAGAAGGAGTACTCAGAGACTACAACACCCGAACCCAACATATTGGTCTAAGAACCGAATATTTTATTTTGCCTTGCACTTTAGGTCCTTCACCAGTTGGTCTCATAATCGAATTATAAGTTGCTTGTCATACCTTTAACTTTTACATTAAGTTTGGTCCAGATCAAATAAAAACTGGGTTGACTTTGCCCTCAGACCTTGCTATATGAACTTTCGACTAACTCATATCAAAATCGTATCCTTTTATCCTTGTCTTAGTTTGCAGAGTTCAACCAAATTTGGCCTAAATCGGATAAAAACTATAAGTAGACATTGCCATGTGACCTTGATCGTTGACCTATTATTCTAAAAAAAACACACACACACACACTTAATCAACTCCATTGGTTGTCAACAGTTTCAGAATGTTTGGTTATAAACGGATAAAAAGTGTTTCGTGTATTTTGTTCACACTCAAACACTCACACTTCGAGTAAACGCAACATCTGTTGTCGCTTTGCAAGCGTGTGTGCAATAAAAACATATAATTTTGCAGTACATTATACCACATACTGTGTTTATACTGCAAATTGTTACCAGAGATAAGGTTGTTAGCTCTTAGTTAGTGCTAGCTCCTTATTCAGTACGGTGACGCATATATAGATAAATAAATAAATAAATATATATATATATATAAAATTCTACTGGTACTTGAAAAATAAACTAGTTCAGGCGCCAGGGAAGTTTAGAGGCTAACTATACTCCTTAAAGAAAGCAGATCGGCTCTAGTGATGCTTCATACTTGCATGCAATTCATTTGGTTTACTGGGCAATACATCTGGTAAAAAAGTAGCCCACAAGAAAATAAAAGGGAGAAGTTGAAGGAAGGATCGAGGAAGAGACTCCTGTTTCTCTCCGGACGCTGTCTCTAGGAAGTTAGTGAGTGTAATTATTGGGAAACTCCTACCACGCACTATTCTCTCCCCACCTCTCTCTCTCTCTCCACTTCCAGTTCTGTTCTTTCCTTTTTTCAGTCACGTGTCCCTCCCCGCCTGCCCATCCCACCAACACGCTCCTCTGCCTTCAAATGACCTGTTTTGTCCCTCTCACACTCCGCGTCACATCCACGTACCACATATCCTCGCACTCCCTTTCCTTCCTCATTACATTATGTGGTGATATTCTGACGCTTAGTGTAAATCCATGAAATCTCGAATGATAGTTTTTTGCGTCAATCATAAATGTGCAACTTTTTTTTTATATGCAAGTTCCGTTTGCTAGTTAATTCCTTTGTACGTAGACTATATCCTTGTACAGAGAAAATCACAAGTATCATCCTATAGTCTGACGAATACATAGCGAAAAAATCGAGGCATTTGAAACACTCACAGGTAAAGATAGGGTCTCCATGGTATTCCGCTAGTGGTGAATTTTCTTCAGTCGGAATTAGGGAAGATAACTGTTTCTTTGTACTACTCACGTCGAAAATCCTGTAGCCTCTCCTGCATCTCTCCCCGTGGACCCTGAAAACCAGTCAGTTGAATCAGCCGCAAATGACACTAATGACATTATTTGGTTGCAGATCATTCTCAAAAGTATTGCTTGGTTGGGATTCGAGAGGCTTATTATCAAAGTCCATGGAGGGTAAGCTGGAGAGGAGATAGTAGTATTCTTGCCGATATGACATGAAAACAAGCACCACAGGAACAAACAAAGGAGATCCGTGCACAAGCAAACAAGCTCTGTGAATTCTCAGGTATTCTCTTTTCTGGTTCTCTGGCTTACGCTCCTGACCTCACACAAAAGCAAATTTTGTTTTTCCGCCGACCGTATACATAGCAAAGGGTGAAAAAAAAAAAAACTGAGCTACCCGTAGACCCCCTCCCAAGCACACACAGGCTAAAAGGTAACTGGATTTCAAAAGGTTCCATCAGACGATATCAGTTATTATAGCCAGATTGAAAGAGTATAGTGTTTAAAATTAGAGTCAGTAATGAAAAGAAAAATTACACAGCTATAGAACAAGAGGAATATCGTGGGCTCATTAAATCATAAAAATTTTTATTTAACCAAACTAGGACAAACGCAACTGAAGGTTTACATTAAGCTTATATTTTTCGTATTTGTTCTAAGCAAGCTCGGCTCGCCTGCGCAGAAACGTTTTTGGTTAATGTTTATTTAATAGCTTCAGCGTGCTTTCGGCTGGAAGTGATTAAAAGTTTGGGTGGATCGTAATGGCTTTCCCAACGCAACAAGTGTCTCCAGGTTATTGTTTTAACATTTTTGGGTACTCAGTTTTTATTTAGTTTGGCCAATACTCTTTCGTTATGTTAGACGCGAATGCTTATTAGTTAACTGATGAATCTTCATTTTTTATTCTTGCTGTATGCTGTATACTGTACTATGAAAGTGGAGGAAGAGGAGATATAAACTACTGTGTTATAAGAATCAGTTAGTGTTTGATTACTGGAAAACCATAACTTAAATTTTACCCAGTATGAAGTAGGCTTAGAGTTAGCTCACCTTAGACTTTACACCAGTATTGTTAAGGAAAAATAAGGCAAAACGGCGGGAAAAGAGGACGGGATTGGGGTGAGAGTAGGAGAATGATAAGGAGTGGTAGTCAGAGTAGATATGACAGGACAAAGTGTAATTTTTGGACCTTACATGAATTGGTGGGGGAGGATGTTGTACCCTCTGACTTCTCTTTATTTTACCATTTTTTCTGAACCTAGAATACCCCATTTCTCCCTATACGAAGTGCCACAACAATGATTTGTTTAGAGTAACTTGTAACTTCACAAGGTATTAATTTCTCTGCATCTACTCCATAAAAAAATTAGCAGGATTTACATATACCATCATCATCATCATCACATTCACCTTAGTTCCCATTGATACATTTGACACTCAGAATGCATCATCCTCACCATGACCATCATCAACATCCTCATCATCCCATTAACATAGTAATATTTCACATCATCATCATCATCATCATCACCCCATTACTGTAACTGACATCATCATCATCATCATCATCACCATCATCCAACAATATTTCCCAGTAATACATCCGACACCCACTGAACAGAACCCGATAGATCTGTTACAGCGGAAAAGATTGATCAAAACAAGACAAGAGTAATGAGGGAATCTAGGGTGCTTGATGCAGTAGAGCAGACCATTGGAGAGAGAGAGAGAGAGAGAGAGAGAGAGAGAGAGAATAGTTAATCCATATTCCGAGCATTTTTACATAATCTCACTGTTTTATGACTAGGTGTGACCACCTCTCTCTCACTCTCTCTCCACATTTTAATACCTAAATAGGGTGCTTGTGAAATGGTATTATGCACCTTCCGTAACTCATCGAGGGAAAAGAAGGATGAAGAGAAATTGCCGTAATCTATCGCCTTACCCTAGAATCTGCATATTCGGTTTATCTGAGTTTATATATTATTCCAGCTCTGCCGGAGCACGCGGGGGGTTTATCCGTGGAGTAGCGCGCGCGCGTGTATGTGTGTGTGTGTATGTGTGTGTGTGCGTGTGTGTGTGTGTGTGTGGAGGTTGTTTATCTCTCTTTGTATAACATAATTGCTCAAATTATTTTTGTATTTATTTTAGCCAGACTTGATGGAAGGTTGAGGGAAAGCCAATGAGGAAAGCTATTGTTTTTGAAGACAATAGGTCAGATGTTAAGGCCATAGAGCTCAGTCAAATACTGATCTTGCAAAATCAACTTAACATTATTTATCCGGTTTAGACTAAGTTTGGAATCAAATGTGGCCAATGGGGATGAAAAAACTCCATTGGCGAGACAGATTGATTCGGTAAAATAGGTTCTTGAAGGAAAATATGTCTATGGGAAAAAAGGTACATATGGGAAAATTGGATGATGGGGAAAAATAGATCCATGGAAGAAGATGGGTTTATGGGGTGAAAATAGGACCATGATAGAAAATACGTGGGTGGGGTGATGACTCCTAAACTGTGTAGCAGGAGACGGGTTTATGTGTTAGTGTTCTTGAAATTCAGCAGCAACAACTTTCGCCTTCTCAGCCAGCACCATCTGCGTTTCCTGAGCTTAAACCAACAATTCATTAAAGCGAAGCAACAGCGAGGACGACGAAAAATAAAAGCATGGGGAAAAAATTTAGTTTGCATACCAGATGAGAACGACGAGCAAATCGTGACCTAAAAGTTATCAATACTCGTGTTTTATGAGAATTAAGGAGACTAGCTTACTCATTTGTACTCACACCTCGAAAACAAAATCCATCCACACCGCAAAGGCCTTCTTTCACTTCAAAGGGGCTTTTCTACGTCAAGGGACCTCTTCTGTGTTAAAGAGGCAGTTGATATTTCCCGAAAAAAAAAAACTCACGTCAAGGGGCTTCCCCCACTTCAAGGGTCCTCTTCCTCATCAGTGCCTTTTCCCGCGTAAAGGGTCAGCGTGCCTCTCCCAAGTCAAAGAGCATTTCCCACTTCAAAATTTAAGGTACGTTTTTCATATCAAGGGCATCTCTCCAGTGCCAAGGACGCACTCACAAGTTATGGATGCTCTCCTACTTTACGGGGTTTTTCCCACGACAAGTACCCTCTCCCACGTCGTTCGTCAGAGTGGCGATGAGGCGAGCTTGTTTTTAGTTTATGGTTTCGTTTTTAAAGACGAAATGAAAGGGAAACGAGAGCAACGTGTGGGCTGGAAGCTGATTAAGAGGGAGAGCACTTAAGATTATGTTTTCCTCTTCTCTGGATACGAACCTTTTTCTTATATCCTAGACGAGCTTGATGATGGAATGTTAATGCTCACTTATTTTCACTTTTTACTCATCATTGCTTTGTCGGATAATAATTTAGATAGAAACCGCTAAGGATTTTATGAAGAATTACGTATGAGTAGAAGAAGCCGCAATAATTACAATTACATAACGTATGTGCATTAATGAGTTTCATTTGTTTTTATTTTCACGGAATTGTGAGGTGGACCTGCTTTACAGGACACGTACTTATACTTTAGAGGGGAAAATATTTTTGTTAAGAAATTACCAGTACAAAGGCTGAGGAACGTTATTTGCTTTTGCTTAAGCTTATAATCAATTGCACTATGTCAATGAAAGATGAACTGAAAAAAATTACTGTACATAAAAAAAAAAAAAATATTTTATTTAATATGTGATGAATACATTGGACACAATCACAGTGCAGCAAAGTAAATTGAAAATAACATGCTTACTGGAGAATTTACCTGGAATATTTTAACTCTGGGGTATATTCCTGAGTGAACTTAGTGAAGTGTGAATTATATTGCGTTAGGGTATCTAGAGGAAATCTCTCGTACTAGCGACAGCGAGGTGGGTTCAGGATATTGGATTGCCTAGTGTATGTCCGTTTGTTTGTACCCGGTATCCTCAATAGGGGCATTATTGGGACTCTCACTGGCCGAATGCTTGCTGGGTCTTTAGGATAGGCCAGCGCTTCTTCCTTCGAGGCTGCCACTCGATCCGTGTCCCTCTCATAACAGGCTAACATACCACTTAAAAACTCCCACTCCTCCTTAAGACTCCCACTCCTACTCTTGATTCCAGCACAACCCTGGACTCCCATTCCACCCTAGACTCCCATTCTATCTCTCTCCATTACTAGATACCCATTCCATCCAGTGACTCTCCCATCACCCCTTGACTCCCGCACCGATCGCAGTCTCACACTCTAAGACCCTCATATCATCCCTAGACTCCCTCACCACACTTGGATACCCACTCCATCCTAACATTTCCACTCTACCCTCACACTCCCACTCTACCCTAACACTCCCACTCCATGACACTCCCTCTCTACATTAACACTACCACTCCAACCTGACACTCCCTCTCCACCTTACCACTCCCACTCAATCATAACACTCCATCTCTACCCTAACACTTCCTCTACACCATGACACTCTTCCTTCACCCTGACACTCCCACTTCACCACCACATTCCACCGCCACCCTAACACCCCTTCCACCCTCACACTACCACTCCACCACTTGGTTGCATCTCCTCTGACTCGGTAAGGCAAGCAATAAACTCAGTCTGTCAGTCATTCTTAAAGCCAGAGTGAACTGATTTTTTTTCTCTCTTTCTCTTTATACCGGGTGATCCATAAATAGCGCTCCACTAGAAACTCATCTGGGTGTATCTTATGTGTTGTGAGGGGCCGCTCAGTCTGCTGGTGTGGGCGTATGTGCGCCAGTGAAAGTAGGAAATGAATAAATGATGCACGGCAGACAATGGTAACGCTGATTAAGCCGTCTTGCAACACAAGACATTGCCGGATGACGTGGAAGAGGAGCGTTATATATGGACCACCCTGTATTTGAGAGAGAGAGAGAGAGAGAGAGAGAGAGAGATTGAGAGAGTTAATGAGGCTCCATCTATCCCCTCCAGTTCAAAGAGACTCTACTTATTTGAAGAACATCATCTGGAGATAGCAAGAATACAGCAAAAAAGACGTCATCGAATGGAATGGGTCAATATGTATCTCCAAATGCTACTTGAGCACACGTCTGTAACAGCTCACTCATTGGCTCACTTTCGTACATAAATCATAACTGTGAAACCTAAATTACTCCCTAAATTCTCGTTTAACCACTGGCGGTCTCCTCAATATATGCTTCCTCAAACACCTCTGGCTCTCATCTCCCCACTCGCTCACGCATTTACGCCTCTTCACACACGAGGGTACGCAGTGCAGCCACAAACTTCCACACATATTCAGGCTGGAGGTTTCATGTAAATCAGTCCAATTTACGTTTCGGGCCGGGATTTCCGTGGGTGAATTATGGAAGGTGTGTGATGGCTGGCTGGAACTTTGGTCTTGTTTATTGGGTGCCACTAAATGAAAATATGAGCTGAGAACCGTGTGAAAGGGAAGCTTGGTGGTCTAGTGGGATAAGGCGCTCCAACTGAATGAGGCCCTTAAAGGTTTACAGCCTATGGATAGCTGGGGTTTATTACTCACTTAGCCTCTCTCATGGACAAACGAGGCTGGTCACCTTCATCTTAATGTCGGGAATGAGTACCTTTACCCGGGCCCCTATGATCCTTATGAAGCAAATAAAAGACTGAATGATAGATAGATATTAAAGGTAAAATTTCTTTGACCTTATGAATGAAAGCGATAAGATGAGAAAGATAGGTGGAAATGAGATGATATGTGTTGAGGTGAGGAATGAAAGTGATGAGATGAGAAAGGGAGAGGGAGAGATGAGAGCGAGAGGTGTGTAGGTAGATTCTAGTGAAGTTTATTGAAGGATGAACTGGAGTGATGAGAATGAGAGGTGGGAAGGCGAGAGTGACGTGTACCGACCTGAAAATTGAAGGTGATGAGATGGGAGTAATATGTTTTGAGGTAAGACTAATGTGGGAAGAGAACATGAAATATATACGTAGGAGTGAAGTGCGCTGACGTGAAAACTAGAGGTGATGAGATTAGAATGAGAGGCTGAGATATGGAAGCGATATGTGCTGGACTATGAAATGGAAATGATTAGGCTGGAAAATATGTTGAAGTTGGAATAAATATGCCAAAAATGGAAGGATCTGAATCAGGAATTGGAAGTCATAAGGGAGAACTGAGACTTGGAAATAGGGAGGTAATATGTGCTGATGTAAAGAAAAAAAAAAAGAAGTGATTAGACTGGAAAATGTGATGAGACTAAAATGAATGTGCGAAGAGTGGAAAGATATGAAGAAGAAATGGAAGTCACAAAATAGTAATGGATCTTGCTGAGATGGTGAGAGAACGTGGTTATGAGTCGATTTTTCAAGTGTTATCCTAAATGACGTGGAAGATTCGCACCACCTCTTTCTTGTCGACTTGTTATGCATATCATACCTCAGCAATCTCTAATACGTTCGTCATTATCCTTTAGACATCGACACAGTTTCCATCAATAAAACACAAGATGGCGCTGAGGTGCAATGCTCAGAATAAATCACGAATGAAGAGGTGTTACGAGAACTCTATAGCCATTTAGAATACAGCCATTAATGAGACGAAAATAGAAAATGCTGAAATGTAAATGGCAAAAAAGGTACGAACGAAGTATGTGGTGGCGGAAGAGAAAGGTCGATATTAAGGTGATAATTGAGTGGATTTGGTGAGTTGGCTAAGGGATGTAAAAGATGAATGTGGAAATACCTGTGATGGAGGACACAATATTCTGGGGTGAAAAATTCAGCTCCAGTTGAGGAAGTAATTGAGGTAAGAGGTTATGTGTGTGTGTGTGTGTGTGTGTGTCGCTGTGTTTTTCTGTAATGGAAAAGGTCAGGCTGTGTAATGTAACAACTCTTAACTGAAATGGAAACTATTCCATCTGGTATCTTGAGAGTAGTGAAAGAGATCACAGTATATTTAATTCTATATATTAAATTCATATCTTGACTGCAGATAACATTATTTCCTAAAGGGTGGTATTTGCACATCATCATCATCATAATTCTTTCTTTCTCTCTCTCTCTCTCTTTCTTTCATTTTGCATCACACACTTTTTTGTGCCCTCATTTTCATCACACATCCTTTCAGTCAGCAACATTATTTTCTCACTCCCCCCTTTCCAAACCGCCAGAGGTCATACATAAACACAGCTCCCCATACACTGCCATAGCTTATACATACACACAGTCCTTCCTCACACGCTGCCACAGCTAATATATACTCGTACACACACGCCTCTCACTCACACTGCCGCCACTCATACGTAAACACAGCCCTCCCCCACACACTGCCACAGTTCACACAGACACACAACCTCCCCCTTAAACTGCCACAACTCATATACACATTGTCCTATACACTGCCACAGCTCATTCATACACGCATCCTCCCCCACACACACTGCCAAAGCTCATACAAAAGCATATCCTCCCACGTTGGCAAGCTGATATTCTTGGAAAAATTTAAATAATATTTTTGTAGTTGGTTCGGATATTTGAAGTATTAATATCTTTCAGAGCCCCATCATCACCAGTATTTTTTCCACCTGAAGCCAGATGATATGTTTTTGGAGGGGAGGGTGAGTCATAGGAGCGTGAGGGTATGAATATCGTCCAGCCTAACTCTCTCAAGGCCGAGGTAACTGTAGCAGTCTATTCTAAATAGCAAAGACGATCTTATTCAGTAGAGACGCACACACATGAGTCTGCGATTGTTATCATAACTACTTCCCATACAGATTATTTAAAAAATGGACTTTGGTTACAAGGATCTGCATCGAGATTCTATATCGTTCTTCCTGTTTAGTTCTCGTCAAGGTGCAAGCGCCCGTACAAGACTACCGTAGTCTAGGAAGTTAGAGGATAAGACATTAGTCTACGTCCTTGGTTGTATTTTATGACAGAGAAAATTTCAATTACCTACCTACACACACACACACACACACACACACACACACACACAAAATACCAACGTTTTAGCCGAGAGTTTCATATGGCAGTTCACTCTGTCATTCAGTTCATGAGAATTCTCCGTTAGCAAAGGGTGAAGGCACAAGACTAACGGTGCTTGATGTCAACTGAATAGCGCATAACGCCTAACGATCTTGATAAGGAGAACGTTATTTGGTTCACTCATCCAGTACACTTAAAGCAACGGAGCTCAATTAATGAAACGTGAATGATTTTCTGAGTTGTAGCGAAATCAGATGGATACATTTTCTTGACCCTATCACAGTTGAGTCTTTTTTAGTATGCAATTTGATCCAATTCCAAATTATTTATTTACCTGAGAGTGTACTAGCCTGAAAGTAATAGTACCGTCACCTCTAACCCTCTAGTGGTCGGAACAACTCTTGTATTTTAACCCGGGTAGCATCAGACTATTTTATTCAGCAGAGAGTGAGTCCTATGAGCCTGCGAGTGTCAGTTACGGTGCTCTATTTTGGTATTATAGAGCCTCGTTGAGTGAAGGGGCTGCAAACACCTTCACAAACAGAGAGAGTAAACAAGTGAACTCTGTCAATATTAGTCCACTTTTTAAACTGAGCTTAATATGCCAGCCAGAAATACTAATTGCTTCCCTCTGACGAATGGACCCACTGGAACTGATTCAACACAACTTGGAGTCAGTCGCTTATTGGTACGGTAGCAAGAACAACATAAAAATATACGACATGCGAGTGAAAGGGTTAATCAGCATCGCCAGACGAACTCAATCCCAATCAAGAGGGCCAGGGTAAATGGTCCTCTCGAGTCTCTTGTCAACAGCTGAGAGTAATGTAGGTATTTAAGTAGTGACTAGGGGGTTAACAGGATCGATGAGACGAGTTTGCTGTTGTTCGGGAAGGCTGGGGATGAAGGGGACGGAGAAGGGGAGAGAAACAGAGGGAAGAAAAGGGGAACTCGGAGGACGAAAGATATAAGGGGAGAATTAGGAAGTGTGAAAGGAAGAAGGCGAGAGGGGAAGGTTATGTTTGGAGGGGTGGTGAAACTAATGGACAGGAAGACTAACGAGGATAGTGAGTGGGAGAGAGTAAGAACACCATATACGTCTTTCTTGAAACGCAGTTCTCGTAAAGGGCTATAATATATCTTAAAGGGGAGCATAAGGTTTTTTGTAAAATGGAATTATGTGTTTCACAAGTGGGACAGCCCTTCAAAATATGAGACGAACAGACTGATAACCCTATGTGTTTTAATACAGCTAAATATTTTTATGGCTTGTTATTTGTAATGCATTCATTCATATGTAAACAAATTTAAATGTTCTAGGAATTCTACAACCAATCTTTAGCTTTTCCAAAAATGTACTGAATACCTTTTTTTTTTTAAGGTAGAGAGAGAGAGAGAGAGAGAGAGAGAGCAGGAAACTTGCAGATGATGGAAGTATAAAAGCATAAAGAGGACACTGAGAATGTGAAGAACAGAGTGAAGGAAAGGGAACGTAAAAAGGGAGAGAGGATTAAGCACAGGAGGACAGGGAAAATTAAGGCAAAGGCAAGAATAAAGGAAGAGGTAAGGAGTAGGAGTGATAATGTGAGAGGGAGAGGGAAGAGAAATTGAGACAGATTACACTCGGGAGGACTGCATGGGACCCGAGAAACGGATGTTGGGTGCTGTGTGTTTGTTTGGAAATCTGTTGCTGTCTTTAGTTTTGATGAGAAATAGTTATGTAAGAGATCAGAGTGGTTAGGATTATATTTTTGATGTGATAATGTTTAATTCATGTTTTTTTTAATACTGTGCATATGTTTTCAGATTTTGTGAATCTTTTATGCAGTTTTGCTGTTTGTGTATTTATCTGTCAATTTATCTGTCTATCTATCCATCTATTTATCTATCTTTCTGCCCATCTGCTTGTGTGGAAGCTTGCAAGTCATCCTGCCGGTGGTCTAAGCATGGTGGCCGGGTGAGCAGGTTGGTGGATAGATGTGCGGGATAGGTTGATGAGTGTGTGGTTAGGGGGACAGCCGGAGTGGGTGGAAAGGACGGGTGTTTGGGTGGGTGCAAAGGGTGGGTGGTTGGGTGGGTGAACAGGCATGGTGGGTGGGAAATGTAAACGATCGGGTGGACGAAGTGAAATGGTTGAGTGGATGGACTTGGTGGGTGGAATGAGTGGCTGGGCAGCAGGTTGGAGTGAATGAGTGGAGTGGATGGGTGGGCAGTGGGGTGGTGTGGGTGCTTGGGCTTTGTGGATAGGGCAAGTAGGTGGGTTTGTAGGATGTGGGCTGTGCAGATAGGTGGGTTTTGTGCGTGGATCGGTGGGGCGGGATGGTGGGTGGGCTTTGTGGGTAACTGGGTGGCTCTTATGGGTGGGTGGATGGATGTGTTGTTTCCTAGAGGGCAGGGCAGGAGACGGGCTTCCTGTAGTGGGTAAGTGAGTAGGTATATGGGCTTTTGGGTGGGCGGATGGGCTGACGGTTTGGAAAAATAGGTACACTTAGAACAGGTCCATGGGGAAGATAGGTCCATTGCTAGAACGGTTCATATGAGAAAATGTGTCCATTGTGGGGTACATTAGAGGAAATTTGGCCCAATCGGAAACAGATCCAATGGGTGAAAAAGATCCGTGAAGGAAATAGGTTCATGAAGAAATCTGGTTCGACATATCCTCACAGGAGAAAATAGGTTCATGGGGAAAAAGACCCATTGAGGGAAATAGGTCTAATGGAGAAAATAGGTCTGTGAGGAAAACCGGTCGATTAAGGAACACAGGACCGTGGGGGAAAAAAAAGCCTTATGGGAGAACTGGTCCATAAGAAAAACCTTGGTCCATAGGCAGAGAATGCAGGCAGGTCCATACGAGAAATAGGTTAGTGGGAGAAAGTAGGTCCATTGGGAAGTAGGTCTAAGGGGGAAAATAGGTCGGTGGGGGAAAACAGATCCATGGGTAAACTAGGTCCAAGGCAGAAAATTAGGCCTATGGCGGAAAATCGGTCTATGGGGTGAAAATAGGTCAATGGTGGAATCTAGTGGGTGGGAGCGTAATTGGAGACGGGTTTATATGCTATTAATGTATATGCTTCGTGATAGATATTAGTCTGATTTTATACGTTATGTTCCTTTCCTCCTTTCCTGCTGTATGGGTGTTGTTGCAGAGACAAGCTTCAGTGTTGCTTCTGCTACCTGAGGCGAGGGAGTTAGTGCTTCAAGTATGTCTGCGGCGGCGTTACTCAAACTTGGGCAACACTGCCTGATTTATGCTCTTGGTCCTGACTAGTAAAAATATAAATTGAATGCCTTGTTTACATGAAGGACACAGTATACGCAAATTAAAGTAGTCTGGATCAAGAGTATATTTCAATAACTGGCTTGCAAGTCATGAATAAATTTTCAAGTGTGACCAGATAAAGAAGCAGTGCTAATTGCAGAAATTAAAATTGTATATAAAAAAAATGACTCGAGGTACATATCATCAACGTTTTCAGCACTTTAATCCCATCACCCTGAGGGGGTATGCAGCCTTTTGTTATTTTTGCCATGAAAAATGCTCTCCTCTGCAACCTGAACAATGTTATATTTCACTACAAAATCTTGCTATCTCCATGTCTCTCCCACCTGCTCTAACTCACCTCAGAGTCTCGCCACCTCCATATCTCTTCCCATGTCTCTCCACCAGCTTCACCCTCCGCGGCGTCATTTAAACAGCATAATTCTGTCCATTTAATGCGTCGGTTCCCAGGACTGCCGTGGAGAGAACAGGAAATGATAATATGTTTTGTGGTCAGCCTTCCTCTGCTTTCATGTTTTGAGGAACAAGGGATCTGAGGAGATTAATTTAACTGGCTCATGTGGAAAACATGATTCGTGAGTATGGACGGAGAATGAGAGTTTTGTAATTTCTTGGTTTCAAATGGAATTACGTACAGTAAATTCGCCTCTGTGGAAATTCTACGGTCATTGAAACCCACGTTTCACTTGCTATGGCAGCCCGATATTATTGTAGTTAACCCGTCACTTCGATGATGTATTTTAATCCTGATGCCTTTAAATGATTTGACTCGGCTTTGGAAGAGGTATCAGGCTGTGGGAGAATTCATGGAGACTTGAGACGATTAATGGAGAGTGTTTGTAACCTGTAGCCACAAGTGGTTTCTCCAAAGTCTTCCAAAGCTCCTGGAGGTATCATGAATTAAAAAATGAGTCAAGTGTTTCGTGAATAACTGTGTAAATGTGTGTGTGTGTGTGTGTGTGTGTGTGTGTGTGTGTGTGTGTGTAAATATGAGCTTGCATTTATTACACGTTTGAGATTGCAGTTTTTGTCTTTATTTGTCAGTGTGTGTGTGTGTGTGTGTGTCTTTGAATGTGTATGCGTGTGTGTGTGTGTGTGTGTGTGTGCAAAAATGTGCACCTAGTTTGAATATCCGGGTGGGGTATTATGCTGTCTGTAAAATGCGTGCTTCCTGTTGTGCCAAAGTCCGTGTTAAAGAGGAAGCACAAACGTCTGAAGGTGTGAACTTAAACGTGAATTATGATGCATGTATGTGTATTTGTATTTTAGTCAGTTTTTTTCTTTTTTCATAAACATTTTCCTTTTACATATATCTGGAGACTTCGGACCAGGAACTTGAAAATAGAAATTGACAGGGATGATATTTTTGCCGTATTTTCAGTTTTGGCGTGATTCCA
>JAGKTI010024592.1:0-14317 GCA_018397915.1 Birgus latro | reverse complement strand
TGAAATTAAAAACTGTACAAATGTGACTCGTATTTACTTGACTTCTATATAGAGGAATGGCTTAGCTTCATATTAAATACAAATTTCATATTCTATTTTCATATACTAAGTTTTCCTTATCTTTACTGGTGATTTCCATAAAACTATGCTTTGTCACAGTTACCCCTTTGGCCCGAGATGCCTCATGTAACCTCAGCTTTTTCTCGCAATTACTATGTTGTATTGAGGGTTTACTATATAAAAACTAAGCTTTCCACATACAGTATAACTTGTGTTTTATATACAGTTATGAACAATAATATTGCTACACAACCCAGTCTGTATCTGAAACACTTTATTTTCTTCTTATTTATTTATTTATTTTTAGCTCTTATGACCTCCTAGCTTGAAAGGTCACTGCTTTGTCGTATTCATCGTAATGGAGTAAAAGTGATATTTATGCCTGCAACTGTATACATTAAGCAGATACAGGGAAGTGCATCCATCCACCCATCATCCAATCCTACGTTGCCCCATGAGGAGCGTAGGAGCCCGGGGCTAGGCAAGTTGGTCCTGACATTTATGATGAGCGTGACCAACCTCACTCATCCCTGAGTGGCATTACGTGAGCAGTAAACCCCAATCATCCCTTGGATATAAACCTACACAGGCTTAATCCAATTGGAGCACCTTAATTACCCACTAAACCACCAGGTGCCATAATTTGGTTATATGGTTACCACCCAGTGTAAATGGTTTCCTGGTGTACAGGAAACCACTTGTCTTGTCATTCAGTGTTGAGTTACCCATAGGCAGAAGGAAGAGAAAGTATGAAGGAAAGAAAGACAGAAGAGGGAGTGTAAAGTCACTGTAGGCAGAAGAAAGAGGAAAGAGTGAAGGAAAGTAAGTCAGAAGAGGAAAGATGGAAGATAGGAAAAGGCAGACACCCAAAGCAGAAATACAATGAGTAAGTAGATGGTGAGCACCCCCACCTACCACTAACAAGGAAGTGCAATACTGTAGTAAGTGGATGGTGAGCATCCCCATATACCACTAACAGGGAAGTGCAATATTGTAGCAGAATAATAAAGTCCGATACAGTCATCTCGCCTAATATGCACTTTCGCAAAGTGCATCTCGCCTAATGTGCGACAGAGGTCTGACAATAATCAGTTACAGTAAGGTCCCGGGTTACGTCAGGGTTCCGTTCCTGAGACATGACGTAAGCCGATTTTGAACGTAACTCGAGTTTTACAGATTTTTCAACCATACATCGCATACTATACATGTAATAATCCTATAACAGGTTTGTATAAGAAACACAGTCTTTTGAACTGATGATATTTATTGAATAAAATATAAGTTGTACTTGCTACGAGTCTTCGTCACAGTAGCTCACTCGCTGCAGTAACGGCACTTCTCATCGTCATGGCAACCGAGTTATGCCGCACCTGCCTCGCCCACAACTGAGTTAGGCTGCCGCTCCCTCACTCTCCCGTCCTTACACACGTGCACACTGCCAACACACATTTTATTCCTAAATTCAAACACTTTTCATACTTCATCATACAATAAAGTTTACCGTAAAATATGAAATACCAACATCATTACCAGCACGATAACGTAAGCATTTCTAACATCAATTTTGGTGTTTTTTTTTTTTCCCCTCACTCGATCACTGGTGCTTTTTCTCCTTTCTCATTACGCTTAATAATATCGACTTTTTCACGTAATGTGATGGTCTTGCATTTCTTGGAGTCATAATGGTCACTAGGAAGCTGTCTCTTAGGCATCGTGGAATCAGGCGAAAAACAAACACAAGAAAATTACAGGTGGTAGTAGCAGCGAGACTGAGAGAGATTGTTGGTTTGTTGGTAGTCAAGCGTGAGGCGGGAAAACACCAGAGACATCTTGCGGTAAACAGCAACACTTTAAAAACCGAGCTTTACGTATTTTTTCTTTATTTTCTTATATTTTAAAATTTCCCCGCGAACCGACTGTCGTAACCTTGAATTGATGTAAGTCGATACCGACGTAACCCGGGACCTTATTGTATTTAGAAAGTTCGTTTGCTAATTGCAGTGTGCGATGGGCATGAAAAATTGAGGCAAAGGCAGTATTCTCTCAAAACTGGCGAGCATAATCTGTAGCATGCAATGGGTAAGGGTGAGGCTGGTAAGTATGTGTGGTGGGGTACAGCTGGTGGGTGAGTTGGTTCCGAGACTTTGCCATCAGACAATTCGCTGTCAAAACACGGATGATTCGCCATCAGGACAATTCGCACTCTGGACGATTCCCCTTCAGGACAATTTGCACTCTGGATGATTCCCCATCATTCCGTAAATGTATTTATTATTAATTAATCAATATATACTTTAATAACTATACAGTAGGCGCGGAAAGTATTGACGTTTTTTTGCCCACGTCATTCTTCTTCACGTTAAGTGAAGTAGGGTCAATACTACCCTCCCCTGTGATGCGAAATGAGCTGACGCTTTTTCAACGGGAGCTGGCAACCCTGCTTGATAGGTTTGGCACCACAGGAGCAGGCTCAGTAATGTTTGGGCAGCCACAGGAGGAGGATTGTCTCTGTGTGTGATGCACCACGAGGGCATGTTTTGACGCAAATAACACAGTTATTTGGTTACCTACCACATTCTCATCATGCCTAAAGTAACCACAAGCAAGGACAAACGTGTGGAAGTGATTACTTTATACAGAGCTGGCCACAAACTCCCATTTATTGCAAATCAGATGGTGTTAGACTGAGGACAGTGCAGAGACTGGTGAAGCGGTTCAAGGACAGTGGGGAGGCCATTCCTCCCTCTCCACTTCCCAAGCCTGGGAGACCTCATAAGACAACCTTCAGGACCCGTCAGCTGATCTCAAGGCAAGTTAGCAAGGATCCAAGGCTAACAGCACGGGATTTAAAAGAAAAGAACCCACAGATGCTGGCAGATGTGTCTGTCAGAAGTGTGCAGCAGCTGTTGCATGATGATCTGGGCTACAGGAGTTTTTGTGCTCGTAAAAAACCACTGCTAACTGCACTTCAGAAGAAAAAGAGAGTAAATTTTTGTAAGAAATATCTTGCCTGGAGTGAGGAGCAATGGAAAACTGTGCTTTGAAGTGATGAGTCAACATTTACTGTCACTGGTATCCCTTCATCACGATTGTACCGCAAATCGGGCATTGACCCCCTGGATCCTAAGTACACTTCCAAGTTTGTTAAATACCCAGCCTCACTCATGGCTTGGGGCTGCTTTACATATTATGGTGTTGGTAGGTTGTTAATTCTACCTGCAAATGAAAAAGTGAACCAGAACAATTATTTGGAGCTCTTATGTGATGTTTTAAGTGACTCTTTTGATAAAACCAAGGCAAGAGTATTTATGCAAGATTCTGCCCCTGCACATGTTGCAAAGTCAGTGAAACAGTGGCTAACAAACTGTGAGGTTCCCTTTATTCGAGATTGGCCCGGAAACAGCCCAGATATCAGTCCCATTGAGAATTTATGGACGCACATGAAGCGGCAGCTGCGTAGTATGGACACATCATCTTTGCCTAAACTTGAGGCTGCAGCTATGGAGCAGTTTTAGTCCGTCTGTTCTGCAGAACTACGCCATCAGTCTCCCCAGACGCCTTAAGAAGATAATAAAGGTGAAGGGGAATGCCAGTAAATACTAAATTCAATGGTGAGTGTTAATTTATTTGTTTCTCCTTGCTAACCACAAGAATGTTTTCTTTTTTTAAGATGGCATCAACACTTTCCGCGCCAACTGTATTTCGGGGGGATCCATCAAAGTGTGTGTTCAATAGCATAGGCTTTGGATATTATTTATTAGTTGCACCTTTAGTCAATAATTAACTTGTTTCTTCCTCACCGTAGTTGCCTTTGAATTATATTCTAGCGTCACCCACTGCTGTCTTTGTTAATGACGGCGAATTGTCCCCAAACCTTCCATGGTACGGCCTCGGGTACCACAACAACTATTCGCATTATCTACCCACTGTGCAATGCTGGTAAGGTCCTGAAGTTTGATGATAAATATACAGTATTACTCTTGCATGTTTCTGTTGTAAGTTTTCCTTTTGCATTTTAGTTAGGGATAGGTACTGGTGAATCAATATACGGAAATTCAGGATGTGTCGCCCATAAAGCCATTTTAACATGGGATCTATGCTTTGCAAAGTGTGAATTTATACTGTGTGACAGGCTGTGTCGTCCAGATTCGCGCACTTTAAGTGAAATGACTGTACAAAGAACAGTGTGAAAAGGGAGAAAAGTTATGAAATACGTAGAGTAATTATTGAATGAAATTCAGAATTATATATTGTAAGGTTGATGAAATACATGAAGTAAGGCCAGAAATATATTACCATCCATGTACTGTACAAGACATTAAAATTCTATACTGGGTGTACCAGAATAATACCAGTATTTTCTTTTTACATTATTGTATTTTTAAATATGGAATTTTATCTAATTCTTGTATCTTTCCTTTTAAATAGTACCATTACAGTATCTTTACACATATACTTGACATTCATGTTTTACTAATTATATCCACAGGTTGGAGATCAGCTGATGGAGATAAATGGGCGCTCAACAAAGGACATGACTCATGCAGATGCTATAGAGTTGATCAAGCAGTGTGGCAGCAGTGTTTCCCTTCTGGTGAAACGAGGGGGAAAATTACCACAGCACTTAGGTTAGTGTTACATACCAACCTCAGTTTTAGAATGGTCTAGTCTAGTCAAGCTAAGGTGGGTGATTTGCATTATTAATTGATTGGCAGTTCATAGTTCAGGTAGGTTAGTTATTTAGTTTTCTTCCTAGAATAATACCAGTTAAGTGCTCAAAATGTCAATATGTATGATCATGATGTACCAGAATCCTATATGTACCCTCCTGCTGGTGAAACTTGTAGTCATTTGATTGTGTGGAAATTGATAAACCATTTTATTGGAATTTTAATTTGTTGCTTGATTATTATATTGCCTTCCTATAATCACTGACAACTGACTGCATGTATGTGTACTGTACAGTGTATAGTAAGCTCATTTTGTTTGCACCAAGTTAGTTCCATACCTTCATATAATCATCACAAATCATGACACTTAACTAGGTATACTTGTAGAAAAAGTGGAGAAAATTCAGCTGATTTTGAAGACCATTACTGGCTACTCTTATGTGACTTTTTACACTCCCTCCCACACCAAGCTTCATTGCTTTTGGGCATTTAGCAGAGTATTACACAAAATTATATACAGTAAACTCTCAATTATCCATTGGTGCATCATCTGGCAGGTGCAAATATCTGTCACAGCAAATGGGGTTGAATTTTACAAATTTTGCGGGAAGCTCAAAAAGCGAAATCTACACAGTTCATCAGGAGTCCTGCTGCCAAAACAATTCAGTGCTATGAGTCTTGCCACCAAAACAGTTTAGCACTGTGAGTTTTGCCACCAAAATAATTAGGCACTGAGAGTCTTGTCACCAAAACAATTCAGCACCATGAGTCTCACCACCAAAACAATCCCATTATCTCGCCACCAAAACATTGCTTTTGATGTTGCCAAATTTGGCAAGTTTTTAATTTGTTTACCTGTTATTTGTTTTCTTTTCACTGTTCAGTATTTAATTCACCAACTTTACATATATCCCTCCTCCTTAGTAAATTTTATACACCCTCCCCCCCCATGTATCTTGTCCCAAAATGGGTATGTGCCTCCCCTTCCCAAAGGCCCCTGCTCTCTGTGCTTTCCCTCCAGTACTGTAATGCCACATAGCAGCTGTGCTTACGATGGAGTTCATCTTGTTTTTGCCATTTTGTCCTTTTGCATGTGCTGGCCTCATGCCCTTTCATGGTATGTGTTATTGTGGCACCTCCATCTGTCAAGTGTCCCAGGAAGGCCTTCTTTCTCAGAAAGCAAATTACTGGGAAATTGGATGAGGATTGGACAGTGAGTCTGGCAGTCGAGTTTTTTGGTGTCCTTAATACAACCCTGTAGACATCGAGGAGGCACAAGAACAAGTCTCGCAGTATGGGACTGAATATCGGCAAACATCTCGATGTCTTGAATGGAAAATGTTGGCCATACACAAGCAACAGGATTTAGACCAGGCAGTGTTGAACTGGTACCAACAGCAAGGAAGCAGGGCTGTCATGGTGCAGGTAGTGAAGCTCAGGGATGCGGTGGCAGTTGATTGATGGATTAGTTATGTTAGTGCATATTGCTGTTGCTGTGTGTGTGCGCGCACACACCTGCTAAGTCACGAGTGTTGATGTCACTGGAAGGGTCCTGCGGTATGCAGCTGGGGACCCGGGCAGTTTGCGGTGTGAGGCCGGTGAGTGTGGTTTGCCTTTTCTGATACTGGTAGCAAAGCGTAGTTCGAAAATAATGGCGTCGTGTTCGACTAAGTGGCCTCCAAAACTTGAAAATGATTCTGCTTATGAGAGTTGGAAAAAGGACATCAACATCTGGTGCGAACTGATGGACTTACCAAAAAAGAAGCAAACCTTAGCTATTCACCTGTCATTGTCTGGAAGAGCGAGGGAGGCGTCTTCAGAAATTGATGCGGCTGATTTGAAACAAGAGAATGGTGTTCAGTCCTTGCTGAAAAAACTAGACAGTCTATTTCTCGTGGATAAAGGACATCGGCAGTTTGCAGCTTTTCATGAATTGTATAACTTCAGAAGAGCCAGTGATATAAACATTTGTAAGTTCGTGGCAGAATTTGAGCATGTTTATTTAGAATTTACGGCAGGACATGGCACTGCCAAGTTCTTTGATGGCTTTTATGCTCTTAGCTGCATGCAAACTTTCAGACAGTGAGCAACAACTAGTGATGTCTGCGATAACTGAGGTGACATATGAAAACATGAAATCTGCCCTGAATCGTATTTTTGCTGGCGAAATTGGCGGGCAGAATGATGCATCGGTGTCTGCCAGGGAGGTGAAGGCCGAACCATTATTTTGGAGTGACAAAGTTGGGGGTGAGGAAACGTTTTATGTACGAGGTACTTGGCGAGGACAGAGAAAGTTGCGGGGTGGTGCAGTATGTGATCAAGGTCGTGGTGGTGGTGGCTGATATTCAACCATATCTGCTAGAATTCCCCAACACTTATTCACCGGCAGGAGGCAGAACCCACTTGGGTCTGACGGAAAGGTATCGAGGTGTTTCATATGTGATTCTAGATTTCATTGGGCACGTGACTGTCCGGATGTATACGAAAACGACGGCAGTCGAGAAGAAAATTCTGAAACAGTGCATCTGTTGTTATTTACGGCCTATGCGGATGATGCCGCTAGTAGAGGTAAGTTACGGACTCTAATAGAAGAATCTAAGGGATGTGCTGTTCTAGACACAGGTTGTTCTACAACTGTATGTGGAGTTGAATGGATCAATTGCTATCTAAGTGAGCTCACTGATTATGAACGTGAAGGCATAAGAGAAGAAGCGTCATCCTCAACGTTTACTTTTGCTGATGGTGTCACAGTTTCTTCCCTCAAACGTGTTACTCTGCCCTGCTACATTGGAAATATGTGTGCAACCATCGTGACTGATGTTGTGAACTGCTGTTGAGAAAATGTTCCATGAAAAAAGCAAAAATGTTGATTAACTTTGGAAGTGACAAGGTGAAAATTTGTGGAACTATCATTAATTTGAAGTCCTCATCTTCAGGCCATTA
Organism: Birgus latro; assembly: GCA_018397915.1. Lineage (NCBI taxonomy): Eukaryota > Metazoa > Arthropoda > Malacostraca > Decapoda > Coenobitidae > Birgus > Birgus latro. The sequence goes on along the minus strand of JAGKTI010024592.1, from coordinate 6,644 downwards.
CTTGCTTCCAATTTCTTTAAGACTAGGTCGTGCATTTTGTGAAACAATCATGTTGGCATCTCTTGGGGGTGATGTAGAAAAAATGGCTTTGAAACTTCACAGGCAATTTGGACACCCAACATCGGCGAAATTGATTAAACTGATCACAGATACGGGGATTAAAAGTTCAGAACTGGAGTGAGCTATCAAGGCTTTATCTGATGCTTGTACAGTCTGTTGCAGATTTAGGAAAGCCAAGCCCCGACCCGTAGTCAGTTTGCCCATGGCGTCTAAGTTTAACAAAGCCATAGCCATGGATTTGAAAGCTTGGGGAAGGCATTGTTTCTTAGTCCTTGTTGTTTTGGCGAAAAGGTATTGTAATGCGATAGTAATCGCGGATAAGTGTTTGCCTACCATTATCAAAGGAATATTTCGGAGCTCGATTGTTGTGTGTGGCGCACCTGGAAAAATTCTTACAGACAATGGCTGTGAATTCAACAATGCGGAAATGCGAGCATTGGGAGAGGCCTTCGAAGTCAAGATCATGACAACGTCTGCAGAGAGTCCATGGAGCAACGGAGTCTGTGGGCGTCAAAATTCAGTCATTGGTGACATTGGTAGGAAGATAATGGCTGATAGCCAGTGTGAATTGGATGTGGCCTTGGCATAGGCAGTATCGGCAAGAAATGCTCTCACCTACTATGCAGGCTTTTCTCCTAATCAACTTGTTTTTGGTCAAAACCCTGGCCTGCCTAATATGTACGCAAATGATCCTCCAGCCTTGGAACATTCATCACTATCGAAAATTGTGAGAGACAACATGAACGCTCATCATTTAGCAAGACAAGAGTTTATATAAAGACTGAATCAGATGAATGTTTGGGTAGGGCTCTGCAGCACAGCGTACGTTCAAGTGACTTAAACGACATCCGAAATGCAGATGAAGTCTTCTACAAAAGAAATGACGGTCATGAGTGGCACGGTCCCGGAATTGTAATAGGCAGAGATGGGAAACAAATTCTGGTGGACACTGCGGTGTCTACGTGCAAGTGCACGTGTCGTCTAGTGTATGTGCCAGAGCAAGTTACTACAGTTGAAGGTGGTGTCAGCTGTGATGAGAAGAACAATGTTGTCCAGGAGAAGCCTAATGACGATTCTTCGCAAGTGTTGAATGACTATCCACCAAATGACGAGTCGGAAGATGGTGTGGTTCCGATTGATGAGCCTCCCACAGTTTCTTTTCTGATTAATCAGCATCCCAAAGTTTCTGTTGGTCAACGTATAAAGGGAAAGTTGGAGAGTTGGTGCCTGGAAGGATTATGAGTCAGGCAGGTAAAGCCACTGGAAAGTACAAACACTGCTACAATTTGAAGAGGGACTTTAACGGCAGCATTGATTGGATAGATTTGGAGAAGGATCTTAGCGAATGGGAAGTGGTTGATGATGACTCAGAAATGCTTGTTCTTTTCGACTCTGGGGCCGTATTATGCGCTAAGGAAAATGAAATACAAACTGGCAGAATAATGATGTGTATGAGGAAGTAGATGATGTTGAGCAAGGTGCCATAACGGTTCGAAGGGTTGTGACGGAAAAACTGAAAAATGGAAAGCCTATTGTTAAAGCCCACTTAGTCACCAGAGGATTTGAGGAAGACACAATGGATCTCCGAAAAGACTCGCCTACTTGTTCAGAAGAAGCAGTGCGTTTGGCACTTTCTTTGGCCTCCACCAACCAGTGGGATTGCCACACTATGGACGTGAAAGCTGCCTACTTGCAAGGTAATGACATTGAGAGAGTTGTTCATTTGTGTCCTCTGCCTGAATATGCAAAAGGTAAGTTATGGAGACTAAAGAAAACTGTTTATGGCCTTTGTGGTGCTGCTAGGCGTTTGTATCTGCGCGTAAAAAATAAATTGTTGAGTCTCAGAGCTAAAGCGTCATCACTGGATTCAGCGCTGTTCTCTTGGAGCAATAGTGACAAAGTCGAAGGCATTGTATACATCCATGTCGACGACTTCCTTTGGGCTTGTACACGTGAGTTTGAACAGCAAGTGATAAACCGACTGAGTCAAATATTCCTCATCGGCAGTTCAGAATCAAAAGCCTTCAAATACGTTGGTCTCAATGTCATCAACATTGATGGCAGCATAATGCTCGACCAATTCCAGTATGAATCAAAAGCCTTCAAATACGTTGGTCTCAATGTCATCAACATTGATGGCAGCATAATGCTCGACCAATTCCAGTATGCTTCATCTTTGAAACCAGTCACGCTGAGTAAACATCGTGCAGCAGTAAAATCAGGAGAGCTGTCTGAGTCTGAGAAAACAGAGTACCGAGCATTAATTGGGCAACTCAACTGGATTGCCACACACAATCGGCCAGATATTGCCTTTGATGTGTGTGAGTTGAGTGTAACTAGCAACCGAGCTACCATAGCAGATTTGCTTTGACTCAATAAGGTGATCTCAAAGGTGAAGACTGACAGCATGAAGCTATACATTCCAAGAATGGGGCCGATCGAGGACTGTCATATAGAGTGCTTTTCGGATGCTTATTTGCCAACCTTGTAGGCAATGGATCTCAGGGAAGTTTTGTGATCTTCCTATGAGATGCTAGTGAGGCAAGATGTCCTATATTCTGGCAGACAAGAAAGATCAGGAGGGTCGTCAAATCTACCTTATCTGCTGAGGCGTTGCTGCTGCTTGAATGTGCTGAGACTGCTGTATATCTTGCCAACATATTATGTGAGGTCTCTGGATGTGGAAAGATCAAAATAAAGTGTTTCATCGACAACAAGAGTCTGGTGGATCTCTCCTGTGGGAGCGTAGAAGACAGGAGATTGCACATTGATATTGCTGTATCGCAAGACATGTTGGAGTGAGGGGAGATTGATGAAGTATCTTGGGTGGATACATCACAACAACTGGCTGATTGCGAGTGGCTGCGTGCAGCAGTCAGCCGAGACTAGAAGGATTATAATACTTCAAGAGACATCACATATTTGTATGTGGCCACGTGAGGTCTCTGGATGTGGAAAGATCAAAATAAAGTGTTTCATCGACAACAAGAGTCTGGTGGATGCCTCCTGTAGGAGCGTAGAAGACAGGAGATTGCGCATTGATATTGCTGTATTAAAAGACATGTTGGAGTGAGGGGAGATTGATGAAGTATCTTGGGTGGATACATCACAACAACTGGCTGATTGTCTCACCAAGAAAGGTGCCTCGACCGAGTGGCTGCGTGCAGCAGTCAGCCGAGAGTAAAAGGACTATAATACTTCAAGAGACATCACATATCTGTATGTGGCCACAGACTGGGTCTTGATAGTAATTAAACAAAAGTGTATGTATTGAATGCATAGTGCATATTGGGTGTTGATGGCACTCATACAAAAGTCTATGTATTGGATACATAGTGTGTATCAGACGCCAATAGACCATCCAACCTTGTCCTTGGAATCTTTTGTCAAATTAAGAAGAGAGGACGAGAGTGTTAGTGCATATTGCTGTTACTGTGTGTGCGCGTGCACACACCTGCTAAGTCACGAGTGATGACGTCTCCGGAAGGGTCCTGCGGTATGCAGCTGGGGGCCCGGGCAGTTTGCGGTGTGAGGCCGGTAAGTGTGGTTTGCCGTTTCTGATAAGTTATACTAAAAAGGTCGTGAGAGCTTAACAGTAAAGGTCATTGTCGCTGTACAAGAGTAAAAGCAGCACTAGGATACATAAAATATAAGAGAGGAACTTAATAACAAATTAAAATAGTCACCAAACATTAAAGTTCACACATTACACCAAGGATACACCATAAAATTATGCATAAACAACTGTTAATAAACCTACCAAAGGACTGAGGAGAGAAGGTAAGACCCTTCTCCCACCCTAAATGAATGGTATCGATGGTAAGCATCTTCCAGATTGGGACACTCAAGTAAGAGGTGCTGTGCAGTCAGTGGGACCAAACAGTTTTCACAATAAGTTGGGGATCTTCCCTCAAGAAGATGGCATTATGTCAGGTGTCTGACCAGTCCATAGGCGAATCATGGCAGCTTCCCAGTGACGAGGCCTGGTTGTGTAGTTCCATGAACTAATGTCATCATCTCCTGTAGCTTGCTTGAAACAGGAAATGGATCGTATGTATGCTACCAGGAGGGAGACGTTTGGTAGATGCACCAAGAGTAACTGCCGTCTTTGTTGCCACATCTGCACATTCATTTCCCTGGAGTCCAGCGTGGGCTGACATCCAGCAAAGTGAAACTCTCTGGCCATGGGGAGGAGCTTTTATAAAATTAACACCAAGGGGTGTGGAAAGTTAAAATACTCCAGGTCAGGCGGTAGCTCGATCGGTAGAGAGTTGGCTTGCGGTCCCGTGGGACCCAGGTTCAAATCATCACTGGTGCAGGGAACAGTTTAAGGATTTGAATTTCATTAAATCAGGCTTTACTGATCTACCAGAAGACCCTCCGACATGTCGTAAAAATGACCCCGCTAATACCAATACACCAGTCCTGTATGAGACAGCCCTAGCATGTATTCAATATGGACGGTGGGTGTTAAGCGCCGAAGTGGTGACATGTAGATTGTAGGAGGACGACTGGGCCTTGATAGCAGGCTGTGAAGCCTATGCCCAGAGTCGGACACATAAAAAAAAAGAAAAAAAGATAAGGCTGTCCTGGAGTCACTAAAAAGTAGTAAACTGCATCACCTCATACGTAAGGGTAAGCTGAAGAGCCATCAGAACTGCTGACAACTCAGCGGTAAAAATTGAGGCCGAGGAGGGTAGAGTGCCACTCTGACTAAAATTAGGGAAGAATAACCCCAAATCCAACATCAGCATCAAACTTTGAGCCATCAGTAAAAACTGAGACAGACCCAGTATATAGGGTAACATGAGCTAAAAACTGGGTGTAGATCACCACATCTGACATCACTGACTTAGGGTCAGTGACATACTGGTAAAATCTGACTAGGTAACACCCAGGGTGGAACAACAAATGTCTCCACACCCAAGACTGGAGTACATGGGAGACTGAGTTAAGTCATGACTTCCTTTGTGAGGACTGGGGAAATCTGGGATGGAGGTCACTAAAGGACCTAGGAAATCTGGGATGGAGGTCACACGCGGTGTGTTAAGACACTGTCACATGGGAACTCATGGATGTCCAAATATGCAGCTGTGTGAGGGTCATGGACAGCCATGCGTGGATTTTTTTTTTTTTAATGCAAGGAAGAAGGAACCAAAGGCCAGGAGCCTGCAAACCATTCCTTCCAAGAAAAAAAACAATACAAAAGAGAGCCAAATTCAAGATCCATTAATTTCGAGATGCCTGGACACACTGCGTTTGAAAGACTGGAGATCATAGTAAGTAGGAAATGCAGACAGAAGGAGAGTTCCAGAGTTCAGCAGTTGCATAAATGAAGGACTGGAAGTAATGGTTAACTCTTGCATTAGAGAGTTGGACAGAAAAGAGGCCGGTGCGTAGCACCCATTGTAGAGGTAGAGGGATGCAAGCAGACAGTTCAGAGGAGAAATATAGAAGAGAGATAAAGATGCAACAGTGTGGTGAAGAGATGGAGGTTGAAGGGAGCCAGTAAGAGGAGGAGAGTTAATGAGATGAAAAGCCTTTGACTCCACCCTCTTGAGAAGAGCTGTGTGTGGGGAGCCTCCTTACACATGAGAGTTGTACTCTACACACGGGTGAATAAAACCCGTGTATAAAGTCAACAACTGTGCAGGGGTAAAGATAGTACAGAGTCGGCTTAGTACACCTGATCTCTTGGAGAGATGTAGTATGAACTTTCCAATATAAATCGCAAGAAAGTGAAATCCCAGGTACGTTTAAGAATGATGCAGGATTGAGCTGGATATTATTAAACATTAGTGGTTACCCTTGTGGTAGATTTTATCAGGTTGACAGATGAAAGAATTGAGTCTTTGATGCTTTATAAACAAGATTACTTTTACCCCAGTCAGAGATACAAGCCAAGTCAGATATTAGGTGTGCCATAGCATTATCCCTTGTTTATTGAAGTAACTGCTGAGATGGACGTTGCGGGAACCGAATGGAAAGGTGAAGGGTGGAATCATCAGCGTGTGAGTGGATAGGATTAGATGTACAGCTTAAGTCATTAATGAGTAAAAGGAAGAGAGCTGGTTATTGGACAGAGCCCTGAGAAACCTCACTATTGATAGATCTTGATCTGCTGATAGAACAGTGGCTGTCTACAACAGCAGAAAGGAGGTTATAGATGATGGCACAGATAGGATAGAACCATAAAAGGGCAGTTTGAAAATTAAAGATTTATGCCAGACTCGATCGAAAGCCTTTGAGATGTCAAGTGCAATGGCAAAGCTTTCGCCAAAGTCCCGAAAGAAGGATGACCAGGAATCTGAGGGGAAGGTGAGGAGATCGCCAGTGGAGCATCCCTGACTGAACCCATACTGATGATCAGAGGGAAGGTTGTGATAGGAAACATGCTTAAAAATTTTCCTGTTAAGAATAGACCCGAAAACTTTTGAGACACGGGATGTTAAAGCAATTGGGCGATAGTTAGAGGGTTGGGAATGGTCTCTTTTCTTTGGGACTGGCTGAATGTGAGCAAACTTCCAGGCAGAAGGAAAGGTACAAGTTGACAGACAAAGGCCAAAGAGTTTACCTAGGCAGAG
>JAGKTI010024591.1:0-14317 GCA_018397915.1 Birgus latro | reverse complement strand
TCCTCTCGTGTTCTTTTTAAGGGCGCATACAGCACTGCTAAGGATTTTGAGCTTGGTACTCCACAAGGTGGTGTCAGTCCTTTTTTGTTTAACATCCTTATACATCGCCTACTCACCCTCCTTCCTGACTTCCCTGGAATCACAATTACTTGCTATGCTGATGACATCTGCATTCACTCAAATTCCTCAGCAGTTCTGCAGCGTTTCCTTCACTGTTTTCACGAGGCGGATTCCAAATGTGGACTTATTATCTCACCAGAAAAGAGTAGAATCTTCACTTCCCGTCCAGCAAGAACACTACCTGTATTCTCTGTCGGGGATTGTGTTATTCCTCTATGCACACAGTACCTTTATCTTGGGGCACCGGTACGGATTTCTCCCTCCATTCCTGCAAGACACCGTGTGCATCCCATTGTTCAGGATCTGCTAACCCGGCTACATGTAGCAGCGCCTAAAACCTCTCAAGTGGCTTACTAATTATGCTGCCGGGGTGTCTATTCCTGTAGCACGATCCATATACATAGCGTTCATTCGATCAGTTGTTGATTATCTCTCCCCTGCTCTTTGTCAACTTTCCAGAACAGCCTTACAACCTCTTGAGAAGTTCCAAAACGCAGTAATGAGACTTATCCTGGGCTGCCCTGGCTCAGCCAGAATTGTCAACATGCAACTTGAACTCAACCTACAATCACTTGTTGAGAGAATATACTCCATGGTGACGTACTTCAGCGTTAAGTGCCTGCATTATCCTCACCTTTCTCCCCACTACTCTCACATCATTCGGACCTCCTTTGATCCCACTGCACCAAGACCTTTGCTTNTGTCTCATACACTCCGGCCTCCAAGACTGACCTGCCTCAGCTTCAGAAACAGCTAGCTTTGGAGACTATCGCCAGGCTGTCATCTTCCCTCCCTTCGGCCCACCATATCTACACTGATGGCTCCCTGCAGGAGGATGGAAGTGCTGGTTGTGCAGTGTTTTCCCCAAGTCTGGATCCACCTCAAGGGGGCTGGTTGGGCCGTCGACCGCCAACCTCATCGAGCTCTACATATTGCGAACTACATGGACTCCGCGATGCAGTTACTTTATTAGTACAGACGAACAACAGCGGCTTGATCATCTGTGACTCACAGTCGGCCCTCCTTGCCCTCTCCTCTCCCAGGCCTGCATATCAACACATAGTTATGCAGATACTCCGTCAACTGGCCACTGCCCGCGATCGTTCGCTGGTGGTGCACTTTCTGTATTTCCTTCTTATATTGGTCTTGCAGCTAACAACACCGCTGACCTCATTGCAAGGTCTGCCTGCGGACTGGATCTGCCTGCTGTGGATGCTACTAATGTCTTCCCCATTTGCTACAAGCAGATAATACGTAGAGCAGCCCGCTCCCCTATTCTCCACCGTAGAAATGCTGAGAGGACTCACAGTGTGTCTGTCCAACATTATGACCACTTTCTACATCGGCCCCATAGATATCGTCGTAGTGGTCTTATGGTTCGTCGACATAACGTGGTGTGTGCCCACCTCAGAGTGGGACACCGACCTGTGTGGCAAGTGGCTGGGGTGGACAACGCACCTCGTTTCTCCTCCTGTAAGCTGTGTGACACACCCAATGCCAACACCCTTGACCACTACTGCCTGCAATGTCCACTTGTCTCAGATTTAATACCACACGGACTCACATTAGTGGACACTTGTAAACATTTATTGGATGATGATAATCTAGATGTTATTCTCATGTGTCATCCACACTTTGGTAGGTGTTAATTTGTTTTAGCTAGACAGCGTGTCCTGCGTGACACGAGTTCCCTTGTACTCACCTCACATATGCCCACATGGCACTGTAATAGGTTTGTCGCTTTCGGGCGTAATAAATTAATCAAATCAATCAAATCAATAGCCCTTTCATCGCAGTGTGTCCAGGAATCTCGAAATCCAGAGAAAATAAAACCCCATGTATGTTTAAAGATGATGCAGGATTGAGTTCGATGTTGATAGAAATTACAGGACGCTCCTGCAGATGATGTTGAAGGGTTGAAAGATGTAAGAACTGAGTGTTTGAAGCATTAAAAACAAGAAAATTACTTTTTACCCAAATCAGAGATATGAGCCAAGTCAGATATTAGGTATGCCATAGCCTCATCCCTTGGTTTTTGAAGTAACTGCTGAAATGGATGCTGAGAGACTCGGATAGAAAAATGAAGTGTGGAGTCACCAGCGTTTGAGTCAATAAGGTTAGATGTACAGTTTAGGTCACTGATAAACAGAAGGAAGAGAGTTGATGACGGGATAGAGCCCTGAGGAACACAACTAATGATAACCCTAGAAGAACGGCGGACGTCCTCAACAGCAGGTATAGAATGACCATAAAGGAAGCTAGCTAGAGATGAAGGCACAGATAGAATGATAGAAACCATAAGAGGGTAGTTTGGAAGTTAAAGATTTATGTCAGACTCAATCGAAAGCCTTTGACATGTTAAGCAGAGTGACAAACCTTTCGCCAAAGTCCCGAAAAGAGGATGGCCAAGAGTCTAAAAGGTGGGTGAGAATATCACCAGTGCAGAATCCCTGGCAGAACCCATATTGGCGATCAAAAAGAAGGTTGTGATAGGAAAGGTGCTTTAAAGATTTTGTTTTGTTAAGAACTGATTCAAAAACTTTTAAAATATAGGATGTTGACGCAAATGGGCGATATTTAGAGAGCAGAGAATGATCACCCTTCTTTGAGACAGGCTGAATAAGAGCAGACTTCCATGACTATTCTTCCACTGTATGTGCCCAAGGAACACGTCAATTTTAGTGCATTGCCGATATACACCTGCTTGATTAATAATATTTTTACTGTTATGGCAAATATTAATAACGTATTACCGATACTGTAATACTGTCATTACACAATAATTATGTTATTTTAGAGAAAATTTACTTCAAAGTGGCAAGTAATGGAACAATTTTTGTCACTTATATAAGTATTATAAAGCATATTTACTCAGAATATGTCGCCTGGATGCCAGTTGCTGAAGTAGTCGTAAATATTACTTTCTCCACTATCACCTAACAAGAGCTCAGTTAAAGGCTCGCCTCAAGAAATGAGTCGGTGAAATAATAAACAGATTAATAAAAAACATTTTGAATGTCAAACAGCATCACATACTCATTGCGCACAAAAAAAAAAAAAAACTATGACCAACTTTCATGTCTGTATCTTAAAATGCATATATATTACTTGAAAAGATAATAATGTGAAGTGAGTGTGTTTTAGTGATGCTTAGAAAAGCGTTCACTGAAGCACTAAACCTTTCTGGAACGATGGTTGAGCGTGTCTGATTGTGTAGTCTACTCCTGGCCACGACTTTGGCTGACTCTCTGGTCAGAGATTAGTAATCATGAGTATACATGTTGACAGACAAAGGCGAAAAAGTTTACCCAGGCAGGATGTAGACACAGAAGCAGAGTTCTTGAGGACAACAGGAGAAGCCCTACCAGGCCCGTATGCCTTGTTAGTACTGAGTCCAGTGACGACAGAAAATACATCAACTGAAAAAATTTTAATGTCAGCCATGAGGAAATCAGAGGTAGGGGAAATGATGGAGGAATAGCACTGAAATCTTTTGGTGTAATTGGAGGAGAAAGCCAGAATGAAGAGTTCTACTATATCAGTAGAAGAAACAGCTACACGGCTATCAGAGTGAAGAAGAGGAGGAAAGGATGAGGAAGGAAGGTTGTTAGAAAAGTATTTGGCAAGATTACAGGACTGGGAAGAATTTGAATTGGACAGTTCAGACCATTAGGCAGTACACCCGAAAGCAATAATCGGTAGCCTCCCTAGTTGCCGAGGCCAAGGGAAGGATAGACCGGGAGACTGAACATGGCCTCCCCCCCTCCTCCCGGGCCTTTCCTCCCAGCCGTTCCCTACCAAACCCCCCCCCCCCCCACGTCTAAACGTTGCCGGGTAGGTTTGTAACATTCGTGGCTGGTGATGTTACGTCGTATCTGTCTACATGACTTAATACTGTCGTGAGTTACCACTCGTGTTAATAACATACTATGAAGTACACCCTTGTGCAAATTATTTGAAACAACTGTACCCCTCAAGACAGGATATATAAATAAGTCAAACTTCATCCATCGTTTTGTTACACATTCATAAATATTGATATTTCAGTATGGGTTATGATCTCCTCGGTTCTTGAGAAGCATTTTGACACGAGTTGGCATAGAGTCCACTAATTTTGAGCAATCATTACTGATTTTAGGGTCCCTGTACCACACTTCAATCAGGCCTGAATCAGCTTCTCTTACATTGTGCAGTCCATACCACGGAGGAGCTGTTTGCAGATTGACCACAGATTCTCTATCGGGTTCAAGTCTGGAGAGTTGCCAGGCTATTCCAGTACCTCAATCTTTTTCATATTCATGAAGTTGTTCACCATTTTCGATGTGTGGCATGGGGCTAAATCCTGCTGAAAGATGCCAGTCCCATCAGTGAAGGCCTTTTCTAGTTGTGAAACCACTCTCTTCTGAATAACTTCGATGTACTGTGGTGATCGCATCATGCTTTCGACTGGATGCAAGCTTCCGACGCCATAATAGCTGAAACATCCCCCAAACATTTTCTTTTGAGGGTGTTTCGCAGCTGGTCGATATGAGCCTCAAGAAGCTTCTCTCCTGTTGATCTCTGCACATGCTGACTTCTCTGGCCGTGGACGAAGGTATGACTTTCATCGCTGAAGAGCACATTTCTCCACAGCTCCTTTGTCCTGTTTTTGAACTTCAGGGCCCATTTGTACCATTTCTTTCGCATGGTCTTTGTGAGGAGTTGCTTCTTAACAGGCCGACGAGCTTTTCGGCCGACTTCTTGCAGTCGTCTTCGGACAGTGAATGAACTCACTTGTATACCATTATCTTCTAAGTGTCTCTTCAAGGCATCACTGGTCTTCTGAGGGTTTTTTCGGCTCTCTAATACTACGTAAACATCGTCCCTCTCTGTTGTCTTCCTCTTACCTCCACATTTCCCCTTCCGGTTTGGTGAGATCGTACCAGTCTCATTCTTCAGCTTGACGATACGACTCATGGTTGCAGAACTGACTCTGACTATGCTTGCAATTTTTCTATAGGTCTTTCCCGTGTGTTCTTGCAAGGTTATGATCATCATACATTTTCGTGGTGTTACATCGATCACATCACTCATGTACATAAAACTCAACCAGTATCTGAAACACTGGTGATATTTCAAAATAATGCTTCAGTCAACCTAGAAAATGTTGAAACTTGTGCATAAGTCATGATTTGGACCCATGTCAGTTACAATAAGCAAGCAATCGATATATTAGCAAAAATACGGACATAATGATCGAATGGAAGACAAAAGTATATATTTTCCGGCTTGATTCAGTTAATTTGCACAAGGGTTTAATGTGCGATAGTGTGTTACCAGCTAGCATATGAACGTGGAGAAGCAAGTGATATACATAAAGGCATTAGTATGAAAAAAGCTGAGCAAGTATACTTTCAGTGCATTATAATAATATATTCTTATTAACATCAAGTAAATAATATTCCAATTTCAACTGTATGAAGCTGTGTCAACTGCATTTACGAAATCTGTTACCATCTGGCGGCGCTCCAGCTACTTGTCAATCATACATAAATGTTTTCTGGTTATTTATATTTATATATAGACACGAAATCAGCTACGAAAAATATTCCCTCAATATATGAGACTGCTTCAAAGCTTCGAGTCATCCTCTGGTATGAATCTTTCTCTCTCGCACACACACACACACACACACACACACGTTGCATAGTTGCACAAATCCGCATACACACAGACCTGCAACACAATATCAGTGCATAGCCATTCAATCTAAAGATGAGGACAACAGTCCTGTTATACCGAATCAGTTACCATTTCTCCCATCATCGTATCCTTCATCTTAATCACAGTAGTTATTACATCAGCATGTGTAAGTGTAATGACTGCACTGTGGGAATATGTTGCTTTACAGCAAACGGTTAGACGGCTAGTCCCATGAGGAATAATTTTGTTTGGCCGCTGTAATAATGCCTAGAGCAAAATAAGTCTTCTATGTCTAGCATATACAGTAAGTCTTAGATTCGCGTGTGTTAAATGCCACGTTCCACGTTGTTTTCTGTATGGACGGGCAACATACAAAGGTCGTAACCCCCATACAATCCGCTAGCAATACATAGCTTTATGGCCTTATGACAATAACACTGGAAATTGGTGGGTGTATTTCGCCTATCAACTTAAACCAGAGAGGACTCACTCCTCTACCGAGTGGTATCATGTTGTCCACCTGATTTGCAATGTATAAGTATATAAAATGTGCAAGATGTTTCGTTCGTGTTCTTGGATTCGTTGGGTCGCACAACTGTGAAGTGGCAACAAGGGTTCTAGTGGTAGGGAGTGGAGTGACGGACGGTAAGATATCGTAAATATGGGTAAAATAGTTTCATACACTTAATATGTAAATATTATTTACTTGATATTAATAAGAATATATTATTAAAATGCAATAAAATTATACTCACTCCACTTTTTTCGTTCTTCTGCCTTTATTTACACCACATCGCTTCTCCACGTTCATATGCTAGCTATACCGTAGTAACACTATACATTACTCAATGGTATGTTATTAACGCTCATAGTAACGCACGTAAAGGTTATATCATGTAGACATGGACACAGCGTAACATCGCCAGCCACGATTGTTACAAACATAACCAGAAACATTTAGAGAGTGGCTGGGTAGAGAAGAGTGGAGAGGGGCGGGGTGGGGATAGGGGAACGGGGGGAGGCCGTGTTCATTCGCCGGTCTATCCATCCTTGACTTTAGCTACTAGGGAGGCTACCGATTATTGCTTCCGGGTGTACGAATGAAATTATTTTTAGCAGAACAAAGAACAGCCTTACTATGATTCTGGGCAGAAACAGAAGAGTACCTTGTACAGGCCCACATATTGTTGTGGACAGAATTATAACAAGCATGATAAAGCACGTTTTATTTATTTATTTATGTTTTACATTTTTTTTCATTAGTCACAGGATAAGAGAAACTAGTGTATGCTTCCATACCCGAGAGAATAACCCCAGTAATGCGCAAAGCACACTCAGATGGCTCCCGGCCATGGGTGCAATAATCATTCCAAAGAAAATCAAAGAAGTACCGCCTAAGGTCCTCCCAATCATCAGCTCCAAAGTGCCAACCGCCACTTCCTTGGATGGTCCAAGGTTCTTACTGGAGTGATAGAACAGGTTAAGGTGGTTAGGTTATAGGAGCCCAGTGGAGAGAACAAATGAGCAGCATAAGCAGAAAGGTTAGGTGTAAGGGACGAGGTCAAGTATGTTGGAACTCTCTCCAGGGTGGTCAGGGTTACGGGTAGGGTGCTATACAAGCTGCTCTATGTCATTAAGGAGAGAAAAGATAATCAGTGAAAAGAGAGAAGAGCCAAAGGTGGTGGGGGACATTGAAATCACCTAGAACTGAGACCAGAGAGAGGAGAAATTGGTAGGGTGTGTTCCATCTAAAAATTCAAAAAGGCAAAAAATTTATCTTAGTCAGTAGAATTGGGGGATAAGTAAACAGCACAGATAAATTTTGTCAGAGAATGGCGCAAGAGAATAGAGAATTCAGAAGAGTAAGGTTCAGGAAAATGAGAGCAATATATGTTGTTGTGGACATATACGCAACAGCTGCCTTTGGCTTTGAAATGAGTCTAGAGAAATTAGGAGGATGCAGAGAAGTGTTTGCTAACAGTCGTCTCTGATAGTTGAGTCTCAGCAAAGAAGAGAAAGTGAGGTTTAGAGGAGTAGAGGTGGCGCTCAACAGAAAGTTAAAAGAATGGCTTATCAATGTTGCAGAAATGAACAAGAAGTGAGTCAGACAGTGGTTCCCGGCATCTCGCTTGGTTGTCACCGGGAGAGGGAAGGATGGTGGGGGCTGCTATGGTCTCCCCTGTGAGGACTCCGAGGCTTGGTGTTGAGATGCCATTTTTTTATTTTAATGGGAAGTGAGGTGTGTAATTGCATGTAGTTTGGTGATGACAGTTAAAGGAACTTGTATCGGAAAGCATGTACTGGCCTACTCTCTCTGTCACTGAAACACTGAAAAAGATCAGCAAAGGGGGATGGTCAGAAGCTCCTTCTGAGGGCTGATGAAATGTGAGCTCCAGCTCTCCCTGTCATCAGCTCTCCATCCACCTTGGGAGTACCACCCTGTTCGACTGATGCTTCAGTCTACTTCCTTAAGGCAATTCCAAGTAAAGAATTCAAGTAACATCAACAAAATAAAAAACTATCTTTGCTCCACATACAATTTCTCAAATCAGTGGTGCTCTGTGCCTCCCGAAAACGGGTTCCCCTCCTCTCTAACACGACCACCAACATTGCATATCATAAAGTACAGCCCGCTACACACCATCATTGGCTGCACTAAGTTCACTCCAACAGCTCACCTATACTGAGAGGGCACAGTTCTTCCTTTCCACACACTATTCTGTGCGTCACCCCACACTAACACAGAACATCCCTGCCACTATACGACAGAGCCTTGAAACAAAACTAGGCTCAAAAAACGGTCAATGCATAAACATCACTGGACACTTGTTAATAATATTCTACCTCCAGACGTGCCAACACAAGCAAAGAGGAAACATTACCATTCATATTTCAAATGAAGATCAATTGAGGAACTCGATGAGAAAACTCTGATACAACTCTCCCTCCTGACATCCATTCATCAATGGTATCATTAAAATAATTGGAGTGATGGAGTTCACTAAGTAAGGCTTAAATCAGGACATAATCCTGCCATCTTCATTTCCCAGCTTAAATTTGGGTTGATTGGATTCACTGATGACATGTGTCTCAAATAGGCCTACACAACATAATCCATATTATAGCGCACAGCATAGTATCATGCCACACTAGGATGTCCACCCGACATCTACATCGTAGAGAACATGAGTGACGATATGCATGGTAGCAGCTGCTCATCTGATGTCGATGGATCTGCCAGGCCAAGCTTGGCCGCGGTTGAGCAATAACAACAAATGAGTTCACCAGCTTCTAAATGTAAATGATATCAACTTCAGTTATAGATATAATTATCTTTAAATAGAAGCAGAAGCAAAGTTTAATACAGTTATAACCCTTATGTAACGTTATACTTGAGTTTTCATATGAAAACTTACCTTAGCACTTTATGAACCGTGATCCTGTGGTACAGGTGCAGCCTGTTTGTTCACCTGCCATATGGCCCTGGTGGTGCTCAGGTGGTGAAAATGGCCTCCTGGACCCCCAGCAAAGACCTCCGCTACATTACGCCCCTCACACCCTTTCCAGATAAATACATGAGGTACTGTGGACTATTAATCATACGAGAAAGACTGATTTAGTATTTGTTTGCAATATGGAAATGCAACTGAATAAAGTACATTGATAAAACTGACATGCATTTAATGTAAATTTTCATGGAGTGTAACCTTTTCATCTTTCTTATTAGTCAACGTTTTGTGTACAAAAATACGATAAAAACCTACAACATGAGGCAATAGATAAAAACCATGTCTAGAGCATTATGACTGCACAGTCTGTAAAGTGCTTGATTAATAATTTTTGTGTGGTGACGCCATGTTGGGGTTAGGCTTTGCTGCACCCAAACGATATCATTCACATTAAACAAACATCGGAGGTTAAGGTGAAATACAACCCCACTAGTTTGATACATATGTCTACGAGTATATATGAATCGAGGCAGTTGGTATTTGCAGGAAATAAAAATTCATATGTTTTTAATGTACAGTTCCGACAGAAGTAATATTTAGTGTCTGCTTTAAGAGAGGGCATATGATAATTTTCTGCAGTTTCCATGGAACCACAATCGACATCGCTATGCTGGCCCACGACCCATATTGGAAAATAACAGTGACGGGCAACACGACCACCTACTCTGGCACCGACTACAACTTGTGGTTTACCATTGGTCAGGCTCTCAACTTCACTTTCCGAAATCTTCCAACTCGGAACTGGGCAGAGGTTCGTTCATTTTATATTGGAAAACATAATCTATATTTGTGTATGTCATTCCTCCTCCCCTACTGCCGGCTATTCATGCTACATGACCTTTCCAAGTCTTCAGTTTAACTAATTAACCTTGGGGTCATTTGGTAGGATGCCGTTGCAAGTATTTCTACGAGGGCCACTTGGTCATCTACAATCAACATACAGATAACTGGGATTTTCAAAAACTGTTCAATCTCCTTTCATTCCAAATGTTGTCATCTAGTAACTGGACAGATGAATGGTTCTTAGAATTGCATTGCTTGTTCCTCGAAGAACCACTCCATCAAATATTATTAACATAAGATGTGATTTTTCCTATTTCTTTACTTCTTGGTATAACATGAAATCTTCTAGTGAAAACGTTCCAGTCATATATACTAGAGAAAATACTTACCATACTTTCTGGTGGTTATTATCATTATAATGATGGGGTGAAAAAATTTGCCTCATTTTTATTTTCTTGTATTATGAGTACCGGTATAAGCTGATATTTCAGATAACATGGAGGATATTCTAAGAATTATGATGCATTCTGGATGCTTTGCAGGTTGAAGACTTGGTGGAGTTTCGTCACATCTTGATAACACCTGTGGTATACTCATTTCTTCCAAATAGACATAAAAGGTGGGTTTCTCATGATAGCTTTAATATTTTATTACTGCTTATAAGAAATGGTTTCTCATGATAGCTTTAATATATTATTACTGCTTATAAGAAATACCTTCCAAACGATGCAACAATCAGGGGCCGTTGCAAATAAGCATGTTATATCGTCTATTTGATTGACCTTTGCAGCTGAGATGCATGGGCCGAGTAGGGTGTGTTTGAATCTCGGCTGCTGATTGGCCGCCTGTAATGTAAATCTACACCTCTTCTTATTTTAACACATATATATTTATATTTTTAAACTGACTTCAATACAAGCTGCCGGATTAAATATGGAACCGTTTCCGAAACATAATAGGTCAAAATTAGCTTTAAAAGCTTACTATTATCAAAGAAAATTAAAGTTGATTTTAAAGCTTCATAAAACGATGAGTGAAGTTTGAATTTTGTTTGTTTATTTGTTTGTTAATAGTCAAAATTAGCTTTAAATTCTTACTATTATCAAAGAAAATTAAAGTTGATTATAAAGCTTCATAAAACGATAAGTTTGAATTTTGTTTGTTTGTTTGTTTGTTGATATGTGCCCACACTTGGTGGGACACAGGCAAACTGAGAGCCCGTCAGAGATAGGCAGATAAAAAAAAAATGGTCTAAGAGAATAACAAAGTGAAAGGCAATTAGTGAGGAGGGGGATAATCCCGAACAGTGAGTAAAAGCCTCTGGTAGGGCGCACTGCTAACAACCCAAGCCGCATCAAGGATATCATCACCAGTGCGAGGAATGTCTCCATCAGGCATTGCTCGAAGTAGGGCTGTTGCCGGGCAGTTGAGCAGATAGTGACAGAGTGGTTCAGCGGACCGCGCATAGCAATGGGGGCATGGTTCAGGGTCCAAGCCTGCAACCTGGCGATAGCACAGGAAGCCCAGGCGGAGTCGCCGGATTCTGACTAGGATGTAGTTGGGCAGACCATTCGGTATGGAAAGAGGAGAATATGACGTGGCTGTTGCATACCAGGCAGCCGAGCACGAGCCCTCAACAATACAAAGTTGATGGTCATCTTTGGTACACCTGGAGATGGTGCTAGCTACTAACGAGAGAACCCAGGAGGCACAAGGGCGAAGCGGAAACGTGACCTCAGTGCGGGAGCTAGCCGGACGGGCGGTTCTGTCCGTCAGTTCATTTCCCCAAATCCCAACATGCCCAGGGACCCAGTGAAAAATCACTGAGCCACCTTGCCGTTGGATGAGGGAAGAGACAGTATAGACAGCGGTGAGTAAGAACTGATGGGATACTAGGGAGAGAAACTCCAGGCATTGAAGGGAGGAGAGTGAGTCGGTGAGTAAAACGACACACTGATGTTGTTGTTGGTAGGCATGGCACAAGGCACCGAGAAGTGCCACCAGCTCAACCTGAGAAGCAGACCCCCAAAGAGATGCACCAGGATTCAATGTGTGTCCCAGAAACAAAAGCTGCTCCCGCTGAACCATCAGACAAGACCGAGCCGTTTGTGTAGTAGACTGCTGAGGCCATAGAGGTAAGAGTAGTGATGCTGCTGAGACTTTCCTGTTGGAGGATGGCCGGAATGGAGTGGCGAGGCTTAGACACCGAGGGATAGATGACGGTGAAAGGGGGAGGCGACCAGGGAGAAGGAGGCAAGCACCCCAGACAATTGAGATCAGAGTCAATGCACGCCTCCGAAGCCATACCCAAGTTGCGGAGTACAGCCGCAGTGGCACGAGCCCAGTCATGATGGGGGAGTGGGTGATGGGGCATGCTTGCTAGACGCCGCAGTAGAACAGAGACAGGCAGGTGCGGATGGTGGTGCACTAGCCTGAGCATCTCATCTGTCACACACAAAGCAATTCTGTGAGCAAGGGATGGACACCCACTCTCTAGCCGCAGGTTAACTAACCTGGTCCAGTTTGGAGCATGCAGCATAACTTGGAGGGCTTCATTCTGAAGAACCTCCAAGGAGTGGGAGATGTGTGGGGCAAGACAAGTGAGGCATATGGCACTATAATCTACAATGGAGTGGATGGCATGAATGTAGAAAGTGCGTAATACAGAATAAGATGCCCCGAGGCTGCGGCGAGAGAGGTAGCAGAGAGCAGAAGTGCGGGTGGCGGCCTGCTCCAATAGGTACTTGACGTGCTTAGCAGATGTAAGGCGAGTATCAAAATATACCCCCAAGTAGCGGTGGGGTGTGACAAGTTCGATGCTGCGGCCACCAAGCAAGAGAGGACATTCTGGAGGGCAGAGACCAAAAGGTAGGCACTTGGTCTTCTTGAGGTTGACCTTCAGTCCGAGTTCGCTGCACTTGGCGTGCAGCCGGGAAAGAGCAACTGGTGCATGGGCAAAGCAGTCCCCCCTCGAGAAGACAACTGCCAAATCATCTGCATAAACAAGCAGCGTCACACCGGGGCCATAGTCTACCACCAGTAGCCCCTCCACTAGAACATTGAGGAGCAAGGGGCTGAGTACGGTCTACTGGGGCGTGCTGTTACGATGATGGTAAAACGGGGAGGTCTGCCCCTGAAATCTAACCCCCACTGTCCGGTGCAGAAAAAAGTCCCCCACCCATGATAGGAGTCTAATCCTGACTCCCCGGTCTGCAAGGGCTGCCTGGATGGCAAGGGGGCTCGCCAGCTCGATGGCTTTCTCGAGGCCAAGGAACACAGCCATCCCTCATCCACCTCAAAGCTCCCTGAGGAAAGAAGCGAGGCAGTGGGAAACACTCCTGCCGGGATGGTATGCAAAAGTCCTCAGGTGCAACGGTCCCAAATGCCAGGCAAGGTGAGCACGCACAACCCTTTCCACCGTCTTAGCTACAGAGCTAAGAAGCGAGATAGGGCGCATGGCGCCGGGATCATGAGGTTTGGGAATCATGTGGATGACAACTGTCTTCCACAACCTCGGCAAATGGCCCTCAGACCACGACAGGTTAAACAGGTCAAGTATTCTCTCACTACCACAATCTCCAACATTGGACAATAGCGAGTAAGCAAGCCCGTCGAGCCCAGGTGCAATGTCGGTCCTGTGTCGCAGGGCCTGATGAAGCTCCCTGCTAGTGATGGGATGATTAGTGGGGTCAGGTCTTGCACAAGCAGCCTGCACAGCGGCGACACGAGAAGCCGACAGCTGCTCCTGTAGGACCCAGACGGATTGTGGAAGATTGTGGGAAGCAGAACGGTCCGCGAAACGCTGTGCGAGATGGTTGGCTTTAGCAGCAGGGTCAGGGTGTGACGGCGGGCGAGAAGTTTGAAATAAAATATCCATCCATGGTGTACATCCATGTCCGCATGTTGCACTACATCCACGCATGATGTACGCCTCCATCCACGTGTTGCACTATAATATCCACCCACGGTGTACACCTACGTCCACATGTTTCACAACAATACATGCCTGCATGTACTTCAATGACATCATCGGTGGCCAATCAGCAGCCGCATATCAAACACACACTACTTGCCGCATACATCTCAGCTGCACAGGTCAGTCAAATAGACTATAATACCTAATACGTGCTTATGGAAGTATAATTCTTTGAACATGTTTTCTCTAAGATGGAACACATCCTATCAATTTTTCATCATTGAAATCGCCAACGTACATTCTAAGT
>JAGKTI010024590.1:0-14318 GCA_018397915.1 Birgus latro | reverse complement strand
GTTCTAACTATATTTAAAGTAAGTTGTCTGATAATATTGTCAATGCCATATGACTCCCGAGTTAAACATCGTTGTGGGTGGACGTTGCAGATAAGTTGTGTCGTCAAGCGGTGCGCTGCGTCATGGAGCCCAGTGTCAGGCTAGTGCGTCCAGTCACATAGCATCTAGTGCCCAAAAGCCCTTACACTTTTTCCACTTAGTCCCTTTTCAATTCACAGTACCATCAAAGTCGATTGGTCCACTTTAGTAAGCTTATTATTCATTTAGTGTAAAATTTTGGTTATAAGTGCGTGAGAAGCGGAGTGGCGTAATACTTCGTCATGCAGAGCGCTGTGTATGCTGAGATTGCATTCTGCATTATTCTGGTCTTATGATTATTTACCTAGACATGTTAAGTGGTGCAAACCCAGGTAAAATAGGGATGATTTCTTTAAAAGTAGAGTGAACTGTGTAACACGTTGTAAACTGGTTATCACTACGAGTCCTTATGAGACCGTGGTTTATGGGAGTTTGCCTTGTTGATGTGGTTTTCTATGACACAGTTGGGTTGAGCAAACTCTCATGTACTGTGTTAGGTGAGTCAGTTGATTTATAAACTGTGTAGAATAGAGCTTCCATTCTCTCAGATATTCTGGTGTATCGGAGACAATTGCTTTACTAAGTTCCAGTAATTAATTCTTGTTCGTTATTCTATTCATTCTGTGTAATTAAAGGTTAACAATATAGATAAGTATACTTTTTAGAATGTGTTTGGTATAAATCCTCTGGGGAGTATTACGTAAAGCCGAGTGGCCCGCAAGGCATGTTTCATCTATAAACTCCACGCTCTCATATATTATACTCACGCTACCCTGTTATTGCCATAGGCCTTTTGTCCCTTTTTCCATCGAACGGGACTAAAATCATAAATACCTTTTTTTTCCCCGGCAACTGCTGGGTGGTGGCAGCGTACCAAATTACTTCAAATGTTTAACGAGGCCTTCTTAATATCCTGGCAGTAACAGCAAACACTAAATTATTAATTTACCTTCATTTCAAGACACAAAAAATTCTGTTGCCACACTGGCGGCAAACGCGGTGTGATTAGTTAATTAATCTTCATCATAATGCAGATGGGAAAATCTGGCATTAGACGGGTGTCAAAGCGGTGGTACCATTATTAATTTAATTTCCCTATAGTGCCCAAAACTTCCGCGGCATTACACTGGAACCCGGGGTGGCTGGCCTGCGGCAACGGCTGGAGAGTGGCGTTGCAGTCAGGGTCATCACATGGGAACCTCAGGCCAGGGGAGTAGTGGACAGGGCCCGACGTCAGCTGCTGGGGCTCCGCTTTGGCTGCTGTTCACACTGGTGGAGTTGCAGGGAACCATGGACTCAGGTGAGGCCTTGCCACGGCTCGGGGGAAGGGTCCTCTCTGGCTGCAGGATCTCCTGTGGGAGAGAGGCGGACTGTGGCCTGCTCTACCTTCGGCCTGACGTGACTAGTGGCTGACGTCGTAGTGGCACAGGGGACTACACCTTCAATGCGCCTAATGGCCTGCGCCACCTCTGGCCTGACGTGACTAGTGGTCGACATAGTAGTGACACGGGGTTGTAGCTCTGGTGCAGCTAATGACCCATACCGTGGAGCTAAGAGGACTATTAGCAGAGGGACAGGCTATGGCCAATCCTGCCTCATACCCAGCATGGCTCGTGGCCAGTACTGCGGCGCTACTCTGGGGGGAACAACTATAGGAGTCGAACGACTTATGGCCGGTCTTATCCTGCAGCGGGGATGCAACTGGGGAACAGACTATGGCCGGTTCTGCCCCGTACCAGGTATGACTGCCGCCAATACCCCAGTGTTGCGTGGAGTTGTAAACTCCACCTCTTACCTGGCGGTGGAATTTCGGCCAGAGACTAGGCGCTGGCAACTGCTACCTTTCCGGGGCATCGGCTGGGAGTAAGAGGGGCGCCGGGAAGGGAGACAGGTGCACCGTTCCTGCTCTGAGCCACTCAGTGTCAGTGGCGGACCCACGGTTGTACTGGGGGGGTTGGGGGGGTTGGTGTCATCTGCGGCCTTTACCCCTAACTCCTGTATTTCACCTACCTTCTAGAACTCTCTCCATTGCTTTCATTATCTGATCTAAGAGCTTTATACCTCTGTAATTTCCCCTTTCCAGGGCATCACCCTTCCCTTTGTACACATTTACAATTACACTCTTCAGCCAATCATCTGGGACAACACACTTATATTTAATCATATTTATCAGGTCAGTGACTAACCTCACCTCAGTATCTTCTGAGGCCTTCAACATTTCAGCAATCAACCCAGACACCTGCCGCCTTCCCCACCCACATCCTGCCTGTTGCCTCACTCACAGTAACAGCGTCAATCAAAGGCCAAGGGCCAAACACTGGTTCTGCTGGCTCCAAACCTTCCCTATCCCAGTCAAACTCCTCATTCAACAACTGGCTATAATGCTCTCTCCATGCATCTTTAACCCGTCACATCCCGACCGATTTCCTACGATACCCCCCAGTCCTGAGCAATTTCGGATTTTTTTTTGGCTCAAACCTTCGATTTTGGTGAGAAACATCGAAAATTCATAGAGAAATCGCCCTCCTGAGGTTATAAATGGTGCTACAGGTGATGAGTCAGCCTTACATTTCGTTCTCACTCAGGGTAGATGGCCTAAAAAAAAATGAACTATGGGAGGGTAAACTAATTCAAGCCACTTTGAATTATGTATTTATTTATTTATTTGGTACGAATTTATGTATAGTACAAAGCTAAATTGGTTTTCACACAACTATAGAGGCAATAGAAGCATTGTTCATTCACCAAACACATCACATAGGGCACCTTCCTTTACAACATTACCACCTCATCACTTCTGTTTGTTTCTTGCTCTAGCTTCTTTATTTCTATGTCCTTCACCTCAGGAATCACTTTCACCATGAATTTCATCATTGGAGAGACTGTGGGGCAACATGTCTTTACTGGCCAGGTGACTGCTAATAGGTGAATTGCCGAGTGGGGGGGAGGGGGGTCAGGTGGGGCCAGGCAGTATCCCCATTTGACAGCAGATAGAGGAAGGTCTCCCACATATGCCTACCAAAAATCACCCATTAAACTTGAAAATTATGCAAATTATAAACCTTGCAAATGGTCCAACGTACCCATATGTTGATGGGTCTAGCTGTGACAAAACATTGCGACTTACCCATACGTCGACGGGACGCCTCGGGTTAATATCCCCACTGTTCACCACTACCGTTTCTTCATCATTCTTCACACACTGCTCACCTACAATGTCCCAATTATCCCTCTTCACCTGATTTGCCACCCTAAAAATCATATTTTTCCTTTGCCCATGATTTAGATTATCAAGTAAAGGTCTCTGTGACTCAGACTTCACCCTGTATACCTCTTTTCTAGCCCTGCACTTGGCAGCCAAGTACTCCTCCCTGTAACCACCCTTCTTCCATTCCCGGAAAAGCCTTCTTTTCTCCTTAACTGCGGCTTCTACACCCTCATCCCACCACCAAGTTACAGTACTTTATGTCTTGGTAGGCCTCTTGTCCAACCGCATATTGCATCAGTAACTCTCAAAAGGTTGTTCTTAAGGGCTCTATACAGTTCATTAACTCCTCTATCTACGGCTTCCTGTTCAGCCACCAGTCTCCTCATCTCACTATAAAAGGCATCTCTTACTGATTGGTTTCCCAGCTTCCATATTTTCCTCCTCATCATCACTCGTTCTTTAAGCACCATATCACAAATCAATAGTTTGTGCTGCTGCACACACTCCTCGCTTCCTATAACTTTAAGATCCCTCACTAACCTCCTGTCAACCCTCCTGACCAGAAAATAATCTATCTATCTGACTGCTATTTCCCCCAGACTCGTACGTAATCAAACGACTCATTCTTTTTGCAAAATGTGCGTTGCACACAATCATGTCCATAGCCTCCCCAAACTCGAGTATTCTAAAATGTGTGTTGCACACAATCATGTCCATAGCCTCCCCAAACTCGAGTATTCTTTCCCCCTCCGCATATCTCACACCATATGCACATCCCCCATGGACTCCTTCATAACCTTGAGCTGCTTCACCCACATGACCATTTAAATCCCCTCCCAGAACCACTACCTCATCATCGCCCATACCACCTACTACATGTATTAAATCATCCCAAAATCTATCCTTCTCTGCGTCATCCAATCTTGCCTGTGGAGCATATGCCGATATAATTGCAATATTTTTCCTACTGATCAAAATTTTCACTACTAATATCCTATCACTTACTCTCATAACATTCATAACATATTCCACCCAATTCTCCGCAACCAACACACCCACACCCCCATATCCGTCAGTACCCCCCTGCCAAAACAACTTATAGTACCTACAGACCACCTACACCAAGAAACCAAAGTCCTCAAAGTCAACGATTATCTAGAAATGAAAGGCACCCAAACTCTCGCTGCAGCCTCCACAAACCCACAATATCCACTACTCTACATGGCAGCACATCCACACACACCAAGGAACATCAAAACAACACCCAGCACACGATATCATACACAAATAATATCATCTCTTCCCCCCTGCCCGCCTCAGACCAGCTTCCAGAAGCATATTCATACTCAAATCACTCGTCCTTCCATTCAGTCACTCAGAGACAACACACAGCTGCATGCACGGCCTCCTGATATCCATCCTTCTGAATCCTATCTCCCCCGTGAGGACAGAGTCCACCTGGGCAGGCTGAGATATGGGCATCATCCAGCCCTTTTGAGTTTTCAGAAGAGGCTGGATGACTCCATCGCTGACGCCTGTCGAAGATGTAACGCAGCACCCCATACTATTAAGCACATCATAAAAGACTGCATTGCACACAATCACCTACGCCAACAACACAACATTCACTCCTTGAGAGCTCTGTGGGAAAGCCCGGTCTCTGCCATGGCCTTCCTTAGGGACTCGGGGCTGTTCGGCCAGACTGCCTAGGAAACAACTACTACTACTACTGCTGCTACTACTACTACACCTTATAGTAGCAATCCTTCCCAACAATCTTTCTGGCTGATCCACCCCTGTACCGGACATCCTGCAAACATGCCACATCCACCCACCTCCTACTGAATGCCTCAGTGACTTTCCCCGCTCTTCCCCTCAAACTTCCAACATTCCACGAACCCACTCTAAACCTCCTGGGTGATTTACTGTCCTCAGGCTTGCTTTGATTCTTATATTTGTAAGTCATAGTCGGTATGATAAAAGCGGGGATAAACATTCCACAGCCCCATCCCATTCCACAGCCTTAGGTCCAGACAATGGATCTGGGACCCCTAGCCCACCAGCTTACCAGTGGCTGTAGTAGTGGCCTCGGGGCACCCTGCCAGGACAGCTGCAGGGACACCCTCCAAGTGCGCCTTGGCACTGCAACTGCCCCACCATTATACACCCACTGATAGGGCAGCCTCCTGGAGCGCCACTCCCAGGTTCAGGCCCCTCTCTATTGGGCGGAAGCGGCAGCTGGGAACCGCAGTGCCCTGTACCCTCTAGCACAGGTTCGAGCCCCATCTCTCCCCGGACCCATGATCTATGCCGGTGGAACCCCCGTCACGCCTCCCCCCAAAAGTCCGCCCACTACGTAGCGGGGGCAAAGTTTTCTGGCCGCATGCCCTTGCTGGCGTCAACCCCTGTAACGTAGGGGGATAGTGGGATACATACGTTGTGTGATATGTAAAGTGCATGTGGTATAGTGCATAAGATAGAGGAAATGTTTGGGAGAGTATGCTGGTCTACTCTCCATGTTACTGTCACACTGAAAAGGTCAGCAAAGGGGGATGGTTAGGTAGCTAGTGAAACAGGAGCTACAGCTCTCCCTGTCACCAGCATTCCCAATCCCCTCGGGAGTGCCACCACTGAGCTCTATAGTATGGAGTGGCTTTCTCTTGGGTAGCACCACGTAGTTTGTGTAACAGCCGCCAGGTGCCCAGGGCGGCGCTGATGTTGTGTATCTACACACCGACGCCCACGTCTTTTGAAATCAGCCAGTGAATTCGGAAAATATAGTGCCATGGCCCACTGCGTAGCTTATGTAAGCAACAGCGAAACGGAAACAGCAAGCTAAGAACAGTGGATCCAATTGCATTACCATTGTGGAGGCGACGCGTGAAGGGGTTTCAATATGGCGGCCAAGGCTTCACGCTCGTTGGGGAGATAGCCATTAAGCCACTACATATTATAGAGCTCAGTGGGTACCACCCTGTTCGGCCCGTGATCTAGTACCTCAGTTTTTGAAGCCAACAGATTTCTTATGCAACTGTGCATTTTCATAAACTTTTCTAGCATTATGGAATGAAAACTGTAGTGAAACATTTGGGGAATTTTGATCAAATCTAGGGAAACCTAAGCAGCTGTCTGGGGAAATGTGGCAACGGTAAAGTGGGAGCATTGGGGAGGGGTGGAAGCTGGTGATAGGTTAGAATAAATAGTGTGAGTTACTACTATATGTATCTGGGATATCAGCCAGGCAGGTCGTAAGGATGATAATGGCTGTCTTTTACATGCATAAGTAGTTTTGATAAGATAATAAGCTTATGTTGGATGGCTGTCAACATCAGCAGGGCGACCTTGAATGTGCCCATATTTAACAGTGTAGTACATGAGAGTAGTGACAGCTGTTTGTTTTACACTGCCACGCACGGTAAGGTAGTTACTGTAGTTTTTTTTTTTATAGCATAGTCTACAGTAATACATCGGACACATTAAGTTGGAGGAATATTTGGTGACAGGAATTAGTTCTTGTGACTTGTCATATATGGCTTTAGTTACTATTGGCCTCCTGCTCCTATTTGTGGTTATGTAAAATTCATTCACTTTATCCGTACCTATTGTTGTAATAAAAAATAGCTCGATATTTCTGTAACTAACACAGTACAATGTAACAACAATATACAGTGTCCTGTAGCACAGGTATTGCTGTTTTCTTTTGTTTTTTTTTTTGAGTCATGGACACAAAAAGTTTCAAAGTAGTACAGAATGACTATACTGTACACTGTTCATTATAACTAGGTGTAAAATTGCCATCTCTCCATCGTGAATATATATACCTGTAGCAAGTGATTAACACTAGAAAGTGATGCTAATTACAGAAAAGTTCTCCAAACAGGATGCTGGACCACAGTACAGTACTGTATTGGGTTTTTCTTCCATTGAGCCACATAAAATCAGCAGCAGAAGATTGAAAATTTTGCAAAATTTAGTTATATTGAATGAGCCATAGTGAGTAATGAAAAGTTATTAGGCTCCAAGTATCAGGTGGCCTTACACTGATTGACAAGTCTAATGGTGTCCTGCAAGCCAGGGAGCCATTTACAACATTGGTTGGTAACCATACAATCAACCCATATGCGTTGCCTATGTGTCAACAAGTGGGTTGGAAGTGGGTTAATGTCCCTCCACGTAAAACTAACTCAGAGACAAACGGCCACCCCTTATGGGATTATGGCATCTGGCAATAGATAGATAAACATTTATCTTTGTAGCAGTATTGTTTTGATGTCAAATTATTTAGCTAAGGAGTGGCTTCCTGTTATGTGAGGGTTAACTGTGTTTCTTCTCTTGACAGTTTGGGCTGAATTCTACTTGGCAGTGTGACATCCAGGGAACATGGCACCATGTGAGAACCTTGAAGGTGAGAAGAGTCAGGTACAAGAGACACCTGACAGCAAGGAAAGGAAATTTGGAGGGTTCCGGCTGTACCCCACCCTGCGTGACCACCCCCTGAAAAGCGGGTACATATGGCTCCAAGGGAAGCAGGTAGACGATGCAGTGTGGCCTTATTGGCGAGTGCATGACAAGCTCTACGACCTAACACACTTTGCCCAAACTCATCCAGGAGGTACAGTTTACATTCAAAATGTACTGTTTCTGTGTGTCCCATTAGTAAAATTAAAACTTCTTACTGGCATGATGGGATTACATCTTGTACTCCTTCTTGATTTTATTGAAGTTACAGCATTAATGTACCATATCAGATTTAGCATTATAGAACTAGCAGTTTTTAAAAACATGAATAGCAATCTTGTATTGTCAATAATGTAACCATTTTAAATGGTATCTTATAGTTACAGGTTATAGCACATTGTCACGTGTACTCTTTTCTTCTGTTTATGCCTTGGATATTGATGTTAAAACTAGGCCCATATGATCCTGTACTGTGCAGATAAGATGGCTAGTAAACGTAGACCTATGCCCTTACTTAGGGAATGGACCCAGTTTTGCCTTCCATCTCATCTGTATAGTACAGGATCAAACAGGCTTAGTTTATACATCATAATCTGTTTCCTAAGTACAGTAGGTATATACTGTATTTATTAGGATATTACAAAAGAAGTGTGTGGTAATTATGGGGGCATTTGTCTTCTTGGTGTAATAGGAAAAGTATATGGTAGGATACTTATTGACTGAGTTAGGGAAATAATGAGGAATTAGTTGGAGAAGAACAGTGAAGTTTTAGGAAGGGAAGAGGTTGTTTAGATCAGATATTCATTTAGATCTTTTTAGTGGAAAAGTTTCTAGAGAAGGGAAAGAAGTTGTATGTGGAGTTCATGGATTTTGGAGAGAGCATATGACGGGGTGGATAGACAAGGATCGTGGAAAGTATCGTGAATACAGTATATGGAGTAGATGGGAAGTTGTTGAAGGCAGTGAAGAGTATGTATGAGGGTGCTAAGGCTGCAGTGTGTGTGGATAGTGAACTGAGTGAATTTTTCTACTTGAGGGTTAAACTGAAACAGGGATGTGTCATGTCTCCATGGTTGTTCAATATGTATATGGATGGGGTTATAAAAGAGATACAAGGAAGAGAAGTGGATGTTGGAGCAGTCCTAATGAGAGATGGCAGTGTTTGGAAACTCCCTGTACTGTTGTTTGCAGATGATACTGTGTTGTTAAATGAAGGCAAAAGGGAGCTGCAAGGCTTGGTGGATGAGTTTGGGAGAGTGTGTAAGAAACAGAATCTAAAGGAGAATGCAGGGAAGAGTAAAGTTATGGTCTTTGAGAGAAGTGAACATACAGTGAGGCTGAATGAGGAGGAAATGGAAAATGTGAGTGAATTTAAGTACTTGGGTAGTGTGCTGAGTAAGGATGGAAGTTTAGAGGGTGAAGTGCTCGAAAGGGTACAGGAAGGAAGAAAGGTTCCTGGTTCCTTGAAAGCAGTGATACGAAACAGAGAAGTGAGCATGGAAGTGAAAAAGTTACTACATGACAGTTTTGTGATACCAACTCTAATGTATGGAAGTGAAGCTTGGACCTTGTTGGAGGGGCAGAAGCCAAGAGTGAGAGCAGTGGAAATGAGTTATTAGAGAGGAGCATGTGGAGTCACATGGAGAGACAGACTGACAAATGGGGATGTGAAGGAGCATTGTGTGTGGATGTGGATGTGATAGGGAGCGTTAGGAGAAACACATCGAGGTGGCTTGGCCATGTGGAGAGGATGGAGAGTGAGAGACTGATGAGGAGAGTGTATGTGAGTGAGGTGGAGGAAGAGAGAGGGAGGGGGAGGCCAAGAATGAGATGGAGGGATGGAATGGAGATGTATATGAGAGAGGGGGGTGTGAGCTGGGAGCAGGGCAGTGAAATGGCGGGGGACAGGGCGACATGGAGGTGATTTGTTTATGGCCACCCCTGACGGGATTAAGGCGTCTGGCAATAAATAGACAAACCTTCCTTGTGACAACCCCCCACCCCACCCCTCACAAGAAAAAGAAAGAAACAGAGAACAAGTACAATACAGTATATCACAAAATATCACACTCTTACAGGTACTCACTCTTTTTCACACACACACACACACACACACATCTATAGTTTTTTTGTTTTTTTTTCCAGGGAAAGAATTGATAACTCTAACAAAAGCACTGATATAACTGAAGCCTTTGGGATGGGAGAGATGCAGAAAAGAAGGATTTAAAGGCATAGTGAAAGTTTGTCATGATGTAACTTCTCATATATAAGGCTTTTACTAATCTGCAGTGTATTTTTCTCAGGGAAAGAATGGATAATTTTAACCCAAGGTACTGATATAACTGAATCCTTTGAGGGCTCCCATATACATGCCATGGCAGAACAACTCCTTCCCAAGTATTATGTTAAGGATATAGCCACTCCCAGAAATTCTCCGTACACTTTTTGTGAGGATGGATTCTTCAGAACTTTTAAAAGAAAGGTAAATGATATTCTTTGTGACAGTAGTTTGATAAGAAGCCAGGTATGAGCATGGACTTAGCTTCTGTTGTTAGTACTATACAGTGCTTCTATAATGTGTAGGTTTTTATCATCAGTATTGAAAATTCTCATCTACTAGATCAGCAGGTGTCTTGCACCTTTATAATTTTGTTAAAGTAAATGTCTAACAAGCATTATATAAAGATTTACTGTACAGGTATTGATGTGGAACAGAGTGGTATGTTGCAGGTGCACCACTAACTATAAAATTTTGATAGGTAGTTCGTCTGTAATTTGTTGAACCTAATCCAGAGTAAAAATGATGCTATACTGTATTTCCTTGTAAGGAATCCCTTTATTGGAATTGACCATGGTACAAATGATGCCTTCTATGAACTGGAAACTAAAGCAGGTGCCAGAACCAGCGAATTACTTCCCAACAGTTGCTGGAAGCTGTTTGGGGAAAAAAATTTGAGGTGTGTAATAAGATCCTCACCCTGCCCTAGGGTGATGATGACATAATAAGATTTGTATCAATGTTGAGTCTCAGCTTTAGCTTCGACTCTCTGGAGTCACTCAGAAAAAAGATCACCAAATGACTATACTTATGGCTGAATGTTTTTTGCTTCAGAGTGATGATTGAGTGAGTAATTACCAGACTTGTAGCCACATTTTGTTTGTACAGTGGTACCTTCCAGGTTCCATGATAGCCACCCATCTACTACCAGTATAATTTACTGTGAACCTAATAGCAGACTATAACATTAGAAAAGATTATTTATAACATGAACTTACTTTGCCTTTATCAGTGCTGAATGGAGCGATATGTTGCAGGAACAGAAAATAATAATAAGGAAAGGCAGTCTATATCAAGGATCTTGTTTAGATATCGGTGTTTACTCTTTTCAGGTTGATGGCATACAGTACTATACAGGATATTACTGAATTATGTTTATGCAGTCATCAGATGATTGTATTCTGTTTACTAGATACAGTTCAAATGGGAGGGATTATGCATAGCTTTCATTGATCCCAGGTTGCTCTTCAAACTGAATAAGATTATCTGGTAATGCCATACTCGTAACAAAAATATACTACAAAGAGATGTCATCAAATAGAAGGAGATATGTCATAGGATAGGTGTTAATGGGATGGTATCTTGCAGGTGCGTCCAATACTAAAGGAGGTTGGATGTGGGCCTACAAGGAAGATGGTTCTACTTCAGGATGGTCTAGCCCTCACTTTTGCCACTCTTGCCATTGCAGGTGCCCTCACATATTCATACTTCTTGACTGCACTCGCTGGTAAATATTCCCTCACCTTCACTGATGTGTTCTTTCATAAATATGCCATTCGTGTGTAACTACATCATAAAGCCTGGAGGTGGTTGTCATAGCCATACCAGGTCGGGGGTCCATAAAGGAAGCATGGTGTAGGTGATGATGATGGTAATGCAGCATCAGTTCATTTATGATCTAATTCTAGTCATCCAGAGCATTAGGTTTATGTTTTATCAGTTGATAAATAGTGGTACGGGGTACAGTACTTGAAACCATAAACTCCTTTGACAATGTAACTGACAGTAAATATTGAAGGCTTTAGTAATTAGTGTAGTGTATTTGTGTTTGTGATCATTATGGGCACTGTAGTTTTCCTGTAGCTCCTTGTTACCAGTTTTACTCATCAACAGATAGTTCTTCTTCTTTTGTACTTTCCTTTTCTTATTTCTGGTTGTCTTCCAGTCCATGTTGGTAGTGTTAGCATGATGATAATGGTGATGTGTATTAAACGTATCCATGACTCTCCTTCATCATTCCAGGTGTTTTCCTATCGATGACCGCCAGCTGTGCACATAACTTCTTCCACCAGCGCAACAACTGGCGAATGTACTATTTTGACCTCAGCTTGTTGTCCTCACATGAGTGGCGGGTCACACACGGCCTCTCACACCACCTATACCCAAACACCATCTATGACATTGAAATTGCATTTTTAGAGCCAATTTGGGAGTTTTTGCCTAAGCGTGACAAGAGTTTTATGCAGAGGTATGGGGTATGGGTATATGACTTAATATTTTTACCAAGTGGTGTGTTGATAAACCTCATCAGAAGAATACTGTGCTTGATTGCTGGAATAGCGCCCCTTAGGCCTGAGAACTTTCTACCTGTCTTGGAACTGGTGGTGATGGTAGCACTGACACAGTCACCCATTTCTGCCCTCAAGTAAGTGAAGTAATTCATTCAGTAGTATTTTTTTTTTTTAATGGATAATGATTTGACTTTTTTTTTTTTTTTTTTTTTTTAGTATCGGTCTTCATTAACCCCCTACAATACTTGGGGAATACTTTCAAAGTTAAATAAAATCATTGGAGACTACCGCAGATAAAATATAAAATACAGTAAGTCACCAGATTGAAAGGTTTAAATATTGTACCACAAATAGATTATAAAATGTGTCACCAGATTGAAAGGTTAAACTATACCCACATTACATGATCTTGAATACAGTAAGTTCTCATTATACAGTACATTTTTTTTTTCCCATAAATTCTCAGTACATTACAGAAAACTGAACAGCAAAATTCCATTGCTACCTATAAAGCTGATGCCAGTTTCTCATGGTTTACAGTTGCTGGAGAGGGACACCTTCATGTGGTGGCACTAATATAACTGTGCTGCTCCACTGCCTAGTTATACAAATATCCCTTATATCCTCTGCTATCTCCCAGAAGGAGGGTGGTGGACTGCAAGAGGAAGACAGTTCTTGCCAGCAATCCACCAGGCTCACTCTCAGATGAGTGTGGGGTTCCAACTGCTACTGCTAGTCACAGTTTACTGCTCAAACTGTATAGGAAAAGCTGCAATAATTTGGAACACATATCTGACTTAAGGAGAGCTGCCTGTACTATAGCTGCATCAGTATTGCATTTTCTTAAGTAACTGCTAATTAGCAAGTGAAAAGGATAATATATATACGTGGCTGTCATTTAAAGGTGTTGTATTATTAGTCATGAACATAACACAGACCAAACATTTTGAGGGCAAGTGATGTATGGTATATGCCAGTAAAGACAAATTTGAGGGGATGAAATCAGACAGGAAAGAAAATATTCACCAGGCCAAGTCAACATATGTGAATTTCCCTCACAGTACTTACCCAGATGAGCATGATGGGGTGAACATACAGTGTGGTCCATAAACAGAACTCCATCAGAAACTTACTTAACTGTATCTTGTGTATTACAGGGATGGCTCATTCCACTGGTGTGGATGTGGCAGTGGCCATGGGTGGAAGAGGAGTTTTTATATATGGACCCCCAGGTTTGCTCAATCAGATGAACTGGAACTGAGCAGCAACCCTGTATATGCAGTATATCACACAACATATTTTTGTGTTACTTGTCTCTTCCTGTACACCAAGAAACCATTTACTATGGTGGGTGGTAACCATATAACCAAATTATGGCATCTGGTGGTTTAGTGGGTAATTAAGGTGCTCCAGTTGTATAGAGTCTGTGTAGGTTTATGTCCAAGGGGTGGTTGGGGTTTATTGCTCACACTATGCCACTCAAGGATGAGTGAAGCTGGTCACTCTCATCTTAAATGTAGGACCAGCTTGCCTAGCCCCAGGCTCCAACACTCCTCATGGGGCAACATTGGAGCTATCTAATGTATATCTGTGTGTCCATCAGGCTATGGTTGGTAATGCACGCATGCTTCAGTGCAACATTTCTAACACTGGCTGTAGTTGCTGCTCACCATCACCCTGATCTTTACCACCATGGTGACCGTATGAGAGACAACCCAGACTGGGGCCTCTGCCAGCTGGATGCAGTAAGAGACAGGTACAGTGACCAGACAAAGATCTCCTGAATTGGAGGGGGTGACAGGAGAAACAAAAGATGAGATGAAAAGATGGAATGAAGTGGTTAGACTGAGGATGGTATGAGCTGAAAGAAGGGCAGTGAGATGGCAGAGGGCTGGGCGACATGGAGGCAATATGTTTGTGGTCACCTCTTCCATGATTAATGAACCTGGCTATTAATAAATTGATAGATGAACATATAGATAAAGATCCCTAATCTCTTTCAGCT
>JAGKTI010024588.1:0-14318 GCA_018397915.1 Birgus latro | reverse complement strand
AGAGAGAGAGAGAGAGAGAGAGAGAGAGAGAGAGAGAGAGAGAGAGAGAGAGAGAGAGAGAGAGAGAGAGAGAGAGAGAAAATGGAGCCTGGTAAACCCCTTAACCGTGGGTCGTCACTTCCGTGACGCTCGGGCACAATGGATCATACCAGAGAGTGTCACTTTTGTGATTCTGTGTTGTTTTGAATTTGCCCGGGCTTTCAGGTGGTGACTTGTATCATCTATCAGCACCGCCAATGTCCAACAATATTCAGAGCTGCTAATGTCATCAGTACTCCCATCCATTGTTAACAATTTAGCCATTTTCCCCCATTCTAGACTCCCCTCCCTACCTCCCCTCCATTACCCGATCGTGTCGTCTGCTCAGCCGCTCTGCGCTACGCAAATGTTCCGCGGATTTTTCCACTGATTTCATCCATTGAAATGAGTCCTATGCCCTATTCTTATACAAAATAATATATATTTTAAAAAATAAGGTAACTGATAGTGCCATTTACCTGGAATTGGCCAATTATCACTTGGCAACATCCAACCTGCACTCAATCGCTTAACTTCCCCTGTTTTTTTCCTCGTGAAATATGCCGTATGAGCTATTCTTGTAATATAAATGTATATAAGAAAGGAAGAGAAGCCTGAGTGATATTTATATTCACCTGGAACTACCCAATTTATTATGTATTGTCTAGATTTCCTACGACTTATTTCTTAGCATATACATTAGCAGCTGACATTTTCAACTCTCGGCAACCGAGATACATACATCTCAGTTCACTGTCGTCCTTCAAGGTGGAAGCACATCGCAGTCACGCCCCTCCATTTCTGCTGCTTTTGCACCCATTTAAGGCCCTGTGACCTCTACCCCACATTGTGTGGGAAGCGGTAAAGGACTGTAGATATATATAAGTGTAATTAAGTACTAGAAATAATAAAGTGTGAGTGTGTATATGAATGAGCGATGACAGAATATGAGCGGCAAATTAGCACAAGTGGGAGGCTCGTACGCGCTCGTATTTTACATTGCTTTCCCAGTTTTTTTTTTTTTTTTGAGTATGGATTCCAAACTACTTGGAAATCATTGAATAGTGTTTCTAGTGATAATATCAGGTGGTGGTATTTATATTACGGGATGTCAGGAAGTGTAAAGTGGAGACTTAGTTACCCAACTTCAGAAGTCTCCACAAGTCCTATGGTAATCGATGAGTGCTAAAAAAACATCCCAGGAGAAAGCTGAAGGTATATGCCATATGCATATGTAATTATAATAATCTAGGACTATTAACCCATTTTTGGCAAATATTTTTAAAAAGTACGTTGGAGCACAGATTTGCCCCACGGGATGGGCACGGTGCGCCTCCGACAACCCCACGGTTAAGGGGTTAAGGGAAGGGGTTAGGATGCAGGGAGCCCGGTTAAGGGAAGGGGTTAGGATGCAGGGAGCCTGGCATCAGAGGGTTAAATTTTAACAATGTTCCCAAAACTAAATGGCATGAATACATACAACTTTATTACAAACAAATCATAAACACAACACAAAGAAAGCTACCGTATTCTTACTTCTGCAAAAAATTCTGTATCACAACAACCATGGGTCTTAATGCAGTACACTTGGCCAAAGAAACTTGAACATTCCCTGAGCCCCCACCCCTAACATTTTTACTCAAGAGAAGGGTGTACAAGAAAAAACTAAGACAAAGGATTCCAAATTGCTAAACAACGATAAAATGAAGATATAAGACACACACACATAAATAAATAAATAAATGAATAAATATATATACAGTATATGAGGAAAGTGGAGGGGCGACTGGGTAAATATGGACTGGAACAGATGGGGGACATGGAAGGTGTGTGCAAGACATTCACAGAAGAAATCTGTGCAGCATGTGAGGTGGTGTGTGGGGTGAGGAGATGATGAAAGGGGATGCAGGGAACACCATGGTAAAATGAAGAGGTGAAAGAGGCTGTGGCACAAAAGAAGAAAGCATATAGTGAGGGGATAAGAAACAGGGGCGTGGAAGAAGTTGAGAGACGGAAGAAAGAGTTATATGTAGAGAGGAAGAGAGAGGTGAAAAGATTAGTAAGAGTAAGAAGAGAGTGGATGAGGAATTTGGAAGGAATCTGAGTGTAAAGTGGAGGGAATGTAAGAAAATATTCTGGAAAGAGATAAAGAGAGTTTGACAGAGTGCCAAAGAAGTTAGTTGGGGAGTAAAAGATAAAAATGGTAGATTATTAGTGGAGATGGGAGAAAAAGTGAGCAGATGGAGAGAACACATTAAGGAATTGTTGAACATAGAGAACGAAAGTAATGCGAGTATAAGTGGATGGGGAATGGATGGGAGAAGGAGGGATGTGAGAAGAGAGGAAGAAATCAGTAGGATGGAAGTTGTGGAAACAATGAAGAAAGTTAAAATGGGGAAAGCCCCAGGAATTGAGAGAGTGTGTGTGGTGAAATGCTGAAGCATGGGGGAGGGATAGTCGTAGAATGGATGTGGAAGATGTGCAGATTGGTCTGGGACAAAGGTAGAGTCCCAGAGGATCAGAAGTCAGGTACTGCATAATTATTACCATGTACAAAGGAAAAGGGGAAAAAGAAGTGTGTGGTAATCATAGAGGCATTTGTCTTCTCAGTGTAACAGGAAAGTATATGACTGGATACTTACTGACAAAGTTAGGGAAATAACAGAGGAATTAGTTGGAGAAGAATACAAAGGTTTTAGGAAGGGAAGAGGTTGTGCAGATCAGATATTCATTCATAGATCTTTAGTGGAAAAGTTTCTAGAGAAGGGAATGAAGTTGTATGCGGCCTTCATGGATTTGGAGGAAGCATATGACAGGGTAGATAGACATGGATTGTGGAAAGTATTAAGAATATATGGAGTAGTTGGGAAGTTGCTGAAGGCCGTGAAGAGTATGTATGAGGGTGCTAGAGCTGCAGTGCATGCAGATAGTGAACTGAGTGAATTTTTCTATTTAATGGTTGGATTGAAGCAGGGATGTGTCATGTCTTCATGGCTGCTCCATCAGTGTATGGATGGGGTTATAAAAGAGATACAGGATAGGGCAGTAGATGTTAAAGTGGCCCTATTGAGAGAGGGCAGTCTTTGGAAACTCCCTGTACTGTTGTTTGCAGATGATACTGAGTGAAGGCAAAGAGGAGCTGCAAGGCTTGGTGGATGAGTTTGGGAGAGTGTGTAAGAAACAGAATCTAAAGATGAATGAAGGGAAGAGTAAAGTTATGGTCTTCGAGAGAAGTGAAGTCAGTGGATGTACTGTGAGGTTGGATGAGGAGGAAGTGGAAAATGTGAGTGCATTTAAGTACTTGGGTAGTGTGATGAGTAAGGATGGAAGTTTAGAGGGTGACATGCTTGAAAGGATACAACAAGGAAGAAAGGTGTCTGGTTCCTTGACAGCAGTGATAAGAAACAGGGAAGGAAGCATGAAAGTGAAAAAGTTACTACATGACAGTATTGAGATACCAACTATAATGTATGGAAGTAAAGCTTGGACCTTGTTGGAGGGACAGAAGCCAAGAGTGAGAGCAGTGGAAATTAGTTATTTGAAAGGAGCATGTGGAGTCAAGTGGTGAGACAGACTAACAAATGAGGAAGTGAAGGAGCGTTGTGTGTGGATGTGGATGTGATAGGAAGTGTTACGAGAAACACACTTGAGGTGGTTTGGCCATGTGGAGAGGATGGAGAGTGAAAGACTGACAAGGTGAGTGTATGTGAGTGTGGTGGAGGGGGGGGGGAGATGGAGGGGGAGGCCAAGGTTGAGATGGAGAAATGGAGTGGAGAGGTATATGAGAGAGGGAGGTGTGAGCTGGGAGCCAGGCAATGAAATGGCAGGGGACAGGGCAACATGGAGGTGATTTGTTTGTGGCCACTGCTTACGGGATTCAGGCATCTGGCAATATATATATACAGTATATATATATAATATATACTGCATACAGATGTGTGTGTGTGCGTGTATTTACCTGTTTGTATTTAACCTATTTGTAGTATACAGGAATTGAGCTAAGCTCATGTTGTCCTGTTGCCAAATCTACATTTATCTAGTCTAGTTTTGAACACACGAATGTTTTTTGGCTGCACCACCCCTTCGTCTAAGTCATTCCAAATACTTATGCTTCTATTTGGGAAACTGAACCTTTTAAGATCATTAAGACATATACTTTCCCTCAACCAGAAGTCATGACCTCTTGTTCTTCCATCATCCAACACAAAAAGATCCACTCTATTCACCTTTTCCAATTCTCTTACATTTCTGAATACCTGTATCGTGATCAAGTAACCTCTTTCCTTTCTCTCACGCAGTGATGGTAACTTAAGTTTTTCCAGTCTCTCCTCGTAGGTCAGTTCTCTTAAGCATGGTATCATCCTCGTTGCCATTCGCTGAACCTTCTCTAGTTTATCAATATGCTTCTTCAAATAAGGTGACCATACCACAGCCACATACGCTAGTCTTGGTCTTAACAGTCACTATCAACTCCCTCAACATTTCTTCGTCCATTTAAATAAAAGCCATTCTCATGTTG
Source organism: Birgus latro (assembly GCA_018397915.1). Classification (NCBI taxonomy): domain Eukaryota; kingdom Metazoa; phylum Arthropoda; class Malacostraca; order Decapoda; family Coenobitidae; genus Birgus; species Birgus latro. The sequence continues at coordinate 9,781 of JAGKTI010024588.1, read as the reverse complement.
GTAAGTAGTCCTTAAGTTCCTCCAATGATTTTGTTTATACGCTTTTCTGGTGACAAGTTGTCCTGAACAATCACTCCCAGGTCTTTCTCATCTTTCCTATGAGAAGGCGAATTGCACTCACTGGCCTCACAACGCAAACTAACCAGGCCCCTGCTGCACACTGCAGGACCCTTCTGGTGACATCACCACTCGTGACATAACAGGTGTGTGTGCACACACACACTAACAGCAATATGCACTAACACTCTCGACCTCTCTTCTTAATTTGACAAAAGATTCCATGGACGAAGCTAAATGGTCTACTGACATCCAATACACACTATGCATCCAATATATAGACTTTTGTCTAGTTACTATCAAGACCCAGTCTGTGGCCACATACAGATATGTGATGTCTCTTGAAGTACTATAATCCTTCTAGTCCCGACTGACTGCTGCACGCAGCCACTCGGTCGAGGCACCTTTCTTGGTGAGACAATCAGCCAGTTGTTGTGATGTATCCACCCAAGATACTTCATCAATCTCCCCTCGCTCCAACATGTCTTGTAATACAGCAATATCAATGCGCAATATCCTGTCTATGCTAATACAGGAGTAAAGGGCGTCCACTAGACTCCTGTTGTCGACGAAACACTTTATTTTGATCCTTCCACATCCAGAGACCTCACGCAATATGTTGGCAAGATATACAGCAGTCTCAGCACATTCAAGCAGCGCCGACACTTCAGCAGATAAGGTAGATTTGACAACCCTCCTGACTTTTCTTGTCTGCCAGAATATGGGACATCTTGCCTGACTAGCATCTCGTAGGAAGATCACAAAACCTCCCTGAGACCCATTGCCTACAAGGTTGGCAAATGAGGCATCCGAAAAGCACTCTATATAACAGTAGTCGATCGGCCCCATTCTTGGAATGTATAGCTTTATGTTGTCAGTCTTCACCCTTGAGATCACCTTATTGAGTCTAAGCAAATCCGCTACAGTAGCTCGGTTGCTAGTCACACTCAACTCACATGCATCAAAGGCAATATCTGGCCGAGTGTGTGTGGCAATCCAATTGAGTTGCCCAATTAATGCTCGGTACTCCGTTTTCTCAGACTCGGACAGCTCTCCTGATTTTACTATTGAACGACGTCTACTCAGTGACTGGTTTCAAAGATGAAGCATACTGGAATTGGTCGAGCGTTATGCTGCCATCGATGTTGAAGACGACATTGAGACCAATGTATTTGAAGGGTTTTGATTCTGAACTGCTGATGAGGAATATTTGATTCAGGCAGTTTATCACTTGCTGCTAGAACTCATGTGTACCAGCCCAAAGAAAGTTGTTGACATAAATGCATACAATGCCTTCAACTTTGCCACTATTGCTCCAAGAGAACAGTGCTGAATCCAGTGATGACAATTTAGCTCCAAGACTCAACAACTGATCTTTTATGTGCAGATACCAATGCCTAGCAGCATCACAAAGGCCATAAACAGTTTTCTTTAGTCTCCATAAATTACCATTGGCATATTCAGGCAAAGGACGTAAATGAACAACTCTCTCAATGTCGTTACCTTGCAAGTAGGCAGCTTTCACGTCCATAGTGTGGCAATCCCATTGGCTGGTGGAGGCCAAAGAAAGTGCCAAATGCGCAGCTCCTTTGGAACATATAGGAGAGTCTTTTCAGAGATCCACTGTGTCTTCCTCAAATCCTCTGGCAACTAAGCGGGCTTTAACAATCGGCTTTCCACTTTTCATTTTTTCTGTCATAACCTATAGAACTGTTAGGGCATCTTGCCCAACATCATCTACTTCCTCATACACATCATTATTCTGTCAGTTTGTAATTTCATTTTCCTTGGTACATAATACATCCTCAGAGTTGAAAAGAACAAACATTTCTGCGTCATCATCAACCACTTCCCATGTGCTAAAATCATTTTGCAAATCTATCCAATCAATGCTGCTGTCAGAGTCCCTCTTCAACTTGTAGCAGTGTTTGTATTTTCCAGTGGCTACCTGCCTGACTCACACTCCTTCCAGACACCAACTCTCCACTTTCTGAATGTATTCCCTTTATACGTAGACCAACAGAAACTTTGGGAGGCTGATTAACCGGAATAGAAACTGTGGGAGGCTCATCAACCAGAACCGCACCATTTTCCAACTTGTCGTCTGGTGGATAGTCATTCACCACTTGTGAAGAATCGTCATTAGGCTTCTCCTGGACAACATTGTTCTCATCACTGCTAACACCGCTCTCAACTGTAGTACCTTGCTCTGGCGCACGTGCTAGACGACACACATGCACTCGCAAGTAGACACCGCCGTGTCTCACCAGAATTTGTTTCCCATCTCTGCCTATTACAATTCTGGGACCGTGCCACTCATGACTGTAAATTCTTTTGTAGAAGACTTCATCTCCATTTCAGATGTCGTTTAAGTCACTCGAACATATGTTGTGCCACAGAGCCCTAGTCAAACGCTCATCTGATTCAGTCTTTATAAACTCTTGTCTTACTAAATGAAGAGCGTTAAAAATTGTCTCTCACAATTTCTGATGGTGATGTAGGTTCCAAGGCTGGAGGATCATTTGTGTACACACTAGGCAGGCCAGGGATCTGACCAAAAACAAGTTGGTTAGGAGAAAAACCTCCGTAGTTGGTGAGAGCATTTCTTGACGATACTGCCCATGCCACGGCCACATCCAAGTCACACTGGCTATCAGCCATTATCTTGCTAACATTGTCACCAATGACTGCATTTTGACGCTCACATGCTCTGTTGCTCCATGGACTCTCCGCAGATGTCGTCATGATCTTGATATTGAAGGCCTCTCCCAGTGCTCACATTTCAGCACTGCTGAATTCACAACCATTATCTGTACGAATTTTTCCAGGTGTGCCAAACATAACAATCCTGCTCCAAAATATTCCTTTGATAATGGTGGCCGCACACTTGTCTGCAATTACTATCGCATTGCAATACGTGGTCGCCAAATCAACAAGGACTGAAAAATAATGCCTTCCCCAAGCTTGCAAATCCATGGCTATGGCTTCGTTAAATTTAGACGCCATGAGTAAAATGACTACGGGTCGGGGCTTGGTTTTCTTGAAGCTGCAACAGACTGTACACGCATCAGATACAGCCTTGATAGCCTACTCCAGTTCTGAACTTTTAATCCCTGCATCTGTAATCAGTTTAATTAGTTTTGCTTATAGTGGGTGTCCAAATTACCTGTGAAGCTTCGAAGTCATTTTTTTCTACATCACCCCCAAGAGATGCCAGCGCGATTGTTTCACAAAACTCACAACCTAGCCATAAAGAAATTGGAAGCAAGTAATGGCCTGAAGATGAGGACTTCAAATTAATGATATTGTAGTTCCACAAACTGTGACCTGGTCACTTTCAAAGTTAATCAACATTTTTGCTTTTTTCATGGAACGTTTGCTCAGCAGCAAGGGAATATTGCAGTTCACAACATCAATCACGATGGTTGCATGCATATTTCCAATGTAGCATGGCAGAGTAACATGTTTGAGGGAGGAAACTGTGATGCCATCAGCGGAAGTAAACGCTGAGGATAACGTTTCTTCTCTTATAGCCTCACGTTCGTAATCAGTGAGCTCAATTAGAATGCAATTGATCCTTTAAGCTCCACATACTGTTGTAGAACACCCTGTGTCTAGAACAGCACATCCCTTAGATTCTTCTACTAGCATCTGTAATTTACCTCTACTAGCGGCACCATCCGCACAGCCCATAAATAACGACAGATGCACTGTTTCAGAATTTTCTTCTTGACTACCGTTATTTTCGTATGCATCCGGTCACGTGCCCAATGAAATCTAGAATCACATACTAAACACCTCGATACCTTTCCGTCAGGCCCGAGCAGGTTCTGCCTCCTGCCGGTGGATGACCGCTGGGAAATTCTAGCAGACACGGTTGAATATCGGCCACCACCACGACCTCAATCACGTACTGCACCACCCCGAAACAGTGTCCGTCCTCGTTGAGTACCTCTAACGTAAAACGTTTCCTCACCCCCAACTTCGTCACTCCAAAATACTAGTTTGCTCGTCACCTCACTGGCGGACACCGATGCATAGTTCTGCCCACCAATTTCACCAGTAAAAATACGATTCAGGGCAGACTTCATATTTTTGTATGTCACCTCAGTTATCGCAGACATCACTAGTTGTTGTTCACTGTCTGAAAGTTTGCATGCAGCCAGAAGCATAAAAGCCATCACAGAATTTGGTAGTTCCATGTCCTGCTTTGTAAATTTGAAATAAACATGCTCAAATTCTGCCACGAACTTACGAATGTTCATATCATCGGTGCTTCTGAAGTTGTACAATTCATGAAAAGCTGCAAACTGCCGACGTCCTTTGTCCACAAGAAATAAACTGTCTAGTTTGTTTAACAAGGTCTGAACACCATTATCTTGTTTCAAATCAGCCGCATCAATTTCCGAAGATGCCACCCTCACTCTTCTTGACTATGAAAGGTGAATAGTTAAGGCTTGCTTCTTTTTCGGTAAGTGCTTCTTTTTCGGTAAGTCCGTCAGTTCACACCAAATGTTGATGTCCTTCTTCCAACTCTCACAAGCAGAATCATTTTCAAGTTTTGGAGGCCACATAGTTGAACACGACGCCATCATGTTTGAACTACGCTCTGCTACCAGTATTAAGAGAACCGCACTAACCGCCCTCACACCGCGAAGTAACCAGGCCCCGGCTGCACACCGCAGGACCCTTCCGGTGACGTCACCACTCGTGACATAACAGGTGTGTGCACATACACACACTAACAGCAATATGCACTAACATTTCCTTTTACTAATTATCTCATTACCCATTTTATATGTCCAGTGTGGTCTTTTTCACTCATTCCCATTTCTAATACAGGACAATTCTTGGCATTAAACTCCATTTACCAAGTCTGGCTCCAGCTGTGAAGTTTGTTCAAGTCCTCTTGCTGTCTTTTACAACTATCAATACATTTAATATGATCTTAGCATCATCTGTGAGTATACTCATGTAACTATTCAAACCCTCTGGCAAATCATTTCCATATATCAGAAACATTACTGGGGCTAAGACGGAGCCCTGGGGTACTCCACTAGTCATACTACTCCATTGTGAAACCTTGTCTCTTATAACTGATCTCATCTGCCTTCCTATCAAATAATCTCCCATCCACTTTAATAGTTTCCCATGAACCCCTCCAAAGGTCTTCAACTTCCACAGCAGTCTCCTATAGGGCACCCTGTCAAATGCTTTCTTGAGATCTAGATAGACACAATCTGCTCATCCCTCTCTCTCTTGTATGACATCTTTTACCCTACTGTAGAAACTTAATAGGTTAGTCACACATGATCTTCCTTCCCTAAAACCAAACTGTCTTGGTGTTATCACTTCTTTTTCTTCTAAATGCTTTATGCATCTTTTTCTAATAATTTTCGCACAGATTTTACAAACAATACTAGTAAGTGATACCGGTCTGTAATTGAATGGATCTTCCCTATCTCCTCCCTTGAAGATTGGCACAATACTTGCTCTTTTCCAATCTTTAGGTAGCTGTCCATTTTCCAGCGAGGTCTTGATGATGTCATAAACTGGCCAAACTAACTGGTCTGCACATTCCTTCAGGATCCATCCAGCCACACCATCTGGTCCTACTGCTTTTCTCACATCCAAATCCCTCATCAGCCGTAGCACCTCATTCACGTCAACTGTAATTTCTGCCATTCCCGTCAGCCTGGGTTCCATTTAAGGCTTCCTACATTCCTCATCCACTACATAGACTGACTGCAGTTTGTTGTTCATTATTTCACACAATTCTTCTTCTCTTTCGTAAGTTTCATCTCCATTCCTCAATCGTATTATACTGTCCTTGACTTTCATTTTACCATTTACAAACCTATAAAATAGTTTCGGCTCGTTTCCATATTTAGTTACAATAGTTTTTTTGTATTTTCTTACTTCTTCTCTCCACACTCTTAAATATTCATTTCTTACCTGCTTGTACTCCTCCCAAGCCCTTTCACTACACCTTTTTCTCACTTTATTCCATGCTCTTTTTCTTGCCTCACGTGCCATTCTACAGTACATCTGTTGTTAAACCATTCTTTCTTCCTTTCCACAGCTGCGGAAAATTCTGGGACATATTTACCAACTCCTGTTTTATGTACTTCTATCAAAAACTCATATTTCTCATCAACATTTGTGATCGTATTAATTTTACTCCAGTCTACACTTCGGAAAAAGTTCCTCAGGGAAGCAAAGTCTGCCTTCCCATAATTGTATCTATTTTCTCTGTGTTTTTCATCTCTTTCTCCTTCCCTTACTCCCGCCACTTCCATCTCAATAACCAGATGATCACTTTTACCAAAGAGTCATTGGTAGGTTATGTTCCTCACATCATTTGGGTCCTTTGTGAATACTAGGTCGAGCCTTGATGGTTTGTCGTCACCCCTAATTCTTGTATTTTCTTTAATTAATTGGGTTAACATGTTTTCCATCACCAATTCCATTAATTTATTTCCCCATGATTCCTCATTGTTCCCAGCACCCATACTTTCCCAATCAACTTCTCTACAGTTAAAATCTCCCATTATTATTATTCAATTTCTTCATTCAATTAACATCTTTAGCCTAACAATTGTCCATGCCCTAGGTTTGGGGGGGCATATAAAATACTATTGCATTTATTTTTTCTCCATAACTGTTCTCTGCTTAAATTCCCAAAAGTTCAGCCATGGCACTTTCAATTTCTATATTTTTTGCTGTTTGGTCATTATGGGTTAAATCATTATACCTCCCCCAAACTTACTTTCTCTGTCCTTCCTCCAAATACTATAATTGTTCCATCCAAATAATTTTGCATCGACATCTCGGGGCAATTTAGTCTCCACCAAGCAAACAATTTCAGGTTTAATTTCATTTATATAGACTCCAATTTCCCCTTGCTTAGATATTAACCCATTTATATCACTATACAAGATACTTAGATTTACTGCACTGGTTTTATCTTTACTCATTCTTCTCTTTTTCATATTCATATCCATCCCCCTTGTTTCCTTCACTTCTAATTCCTCACATACCACTTCCTTACTTTCATATCCATCACTCTCCAAAAAAAAGTTTTACTTTCTTCCTCTGTCCTCCTGTCATTTTTTTCCTTTACTTGTTCCTTCAAAGCTTTTAAAATGTCTCTTTCTTCTTCATTCAAATCTTTTCTTACTACAGTATAGTATTTTCCATCTCTGCCACTTTACTTGGTTTTAGAAGGTCACTTTAAGTATATCATTTACTACATTTTCTGATGACAACTTAACTCTCATTGGTCTTGCTTCACCTTTCTTATATGGCCCTACCCTCCTTACGTCCTAAATTTCTTTTTCCGACTTGTTTCCTTCGGGATCGATCTTGCCCAATATTTTTCTCACCTGATTTTCCCCTTTCCAGGGTGATGCCCTGGAAAGGGGAAATTACACAGGTATAAAGCTTCTAGATCAGATAATAAAAGTAATGGAGAGAGTTCTAGAAGGTATGATTAGAGAAAGAGTGAATATAGATGAGATGCAGTTTGGGTTTATGCCACGCAGGGGGACCACTGATGCCATATTCATTGTTCGACAGCTTCAGGAAAAATATATTGGAAAGAAAAGGGAATTGTATTTTGTTTTTGTTGATTTGGAAAAGACCTTTAACAAAGTCCCTAGAGAGGTGGTGAAGTGGGCAATGAGAAAGCTAGGGTTGGAAGAGTGGCTGGTTAGGGTGGTGATGGCCATGTACATGGGTGCTCGCACCCAGGTAAGAGTGAATGGAGCTTTGAGTGATGAGTTTTCCGTGAATGTTGGTGTGCATCAGGGGTCAGTTTTAAGTCCCTTGTTGTTTATCATGGTGCTTGAAGCCCTCTCACGTGACTTCAGAGATGGACTCCCATGGGAGATGTTGTATGCTGATGATTTGGTGTTGATTGCTGTGAATGAAAAGGAGGCGGAGGAAAGATTTAAGAAGTGGAGAGATGGTATGGGGCATAAGGGCTTGAGGGTGAATGCAGATAAAACAAAAGTGATGATATCTAGGGTTGGTGGCGGTACAATCAGAAAAGAGGGAGAGTGGCCATGTGCAGTTTGCCACAAGGGTGTGGGAAGCAATTCCATCTTGTGTAGTGTTTGTGATAAGTGGGTGCACAAGAGATGTAGTGGTATTAGAGGCAGACTGCGAGATGATGCTGATTTCATGTGTGCGGCGTGTCGGGGAGAGCAGGTGGAGATTGTTAGGCGTGAGAGGGTTGAACTTGCAGGTGAGTCTCTTGAGTGTGTGGAGGAGTTTCGTTATTTGGGAGACATGTTATGTGCCGGAGGTGGGGCTGGAGTTAGCTCGGTTGCTAGGGTGAGAAGTGGTTGGAAGAAGTTCAGGGAGCTGTTGCCTCTCCTGACATTGAGAGGACTCTCCTTACGTGCTAAGGGGTCGTTGTATGCAGCATGTGTTAGAAGTGTGATGCTGTTTGGTAGTGAGACCTGGGCAGTAAAGGAAGAGGATATTCGCAGGTTTAAATGTACAGAAATGACAATGATTAGGTGGATGTGCAGTGCATCCCTGCATGCAAGGCCTGGGGGGGCTGGGTTCACGATGGAAGAGTTGAGAGGTAGGATGGGACTGGAATGTATTGGTGTTGTGATGAGGAGATGTAGGCTGAGGTGGTTTGGACATGTGGAGAGGATGGGGGATGATAATTGGGTACAGAGGGTGAGAGGTGTTAATATTGGGGGAGGGGTTGGGAGGGGTAGACCGAGAAAGACATGGGACGATGTCATTAAGTGTGACTTAAGGGTTAAGGGACTGAACAGGGAGGCTGCCAGGGATCGAGCAGCGTGGAGAGCCGCCATTAGGTGACCAAGGCCGACGCATGCAAGCATGTTGGAGCCTTCAAAAACAAAACAAAACAAAACGAAACTGATTCAAGTCTCTCTCGAGTCTCACAGACCTAACCTTTTCTTCTTCCTCCTTGTTTCCAAATATTTCCACATATCTATTCCTTTCTACAGTTTCTCTATCCTCTCTTTTTTCTTCAGTATCTTCACTACATTTTCTTCCATTATATTCTTGGTAATTTCCCTTCTCTTAAGCTGACCACTTCTTTCTGTTCTTCTTCCACATGTGCCCACTTTGCCTTTTGCTCTTCTAACACACTACTCACCTTCTCTGTTTTGTTACTACTCTCTTCTAGTTTTCTCCTTAATTCAATATTTCTCGTTTCAAATTCTCGATCTCCTGGTTCGCTGTCTCATTGGCCTGTATCAAACTCTGTATAGCATTTTTGGTATTTTCTGGCATGTTTCTTGATACTAGATCCTCCACTTTCTTTTCTAGTTCACTAATTCTCATAATCAACGTTTTGACTAAATTCATAACATTTGTTTCACGGTCAAATCCTGAAAATTCCAGTCCCTCAATGTTTACATTGTTGGCCATGTTTGAGGTTGGTTACAGAACTAAACTTAACAGCTGCTACCTAAATTCATATAAACATGTATACTCACTGAGCTCTTTACATTTTGGTTTGGCTAGACTATATTAACTTACAATACTTTAAACTTTAGACAATACTGAGGGAGACAGGACAAACATAATTCCTGAAAACTACTTAAGCTTTGAAGAGTTCGTTGAGAGGCGATTGAGACACGTCCGATCGCTCTGGCTGGCTCGTGTGTGTGTGTGTGTGTGTGTGTAGAGAGAGAGAGAGAGAGAGAGAGAGAGAGAGAGAGAGAGAGAGAGA
>JAGKTI010024587.1:0-14318 GCA_018397915.1 Birgus latro | reverse complement strand
AGAGAGAGAGAGAGAGAGAGAGAGAGAGAGAGAGAGAGAGAGAGAGAGAGAGAGAGAGAGAGAGAGAGAGAGAGAGAGAAAATGGAGCCTGGTAAACCCCTTAACCGTGGGTCGTCACTTCCGTGACGCTCGGGCACAATGGATCATACCAGAGAGCGTCACTTTTGTGATTCTGTGTTGTTTTGAATTTGCCCGGGCTTTCAGGTGGTGACTTGTATCATCTATCAGCACCGCCAATGTCCAACAATATTCAGAGCTGCTAATGTCATCAGTACTCCCATCCATTGTTAACAATTTAGCCATTTTCCCCCATTCTAGACTCCCCTCCCTACCTCCCCTCCATTACCCGATCGTGTCGTCTGCTCAGCCGCTCTGCGCTACGCAAATGTTCCGCGGATTTTTCCACTGATTTCATCCATTGAAATGAGTCCTATGCCCTATTCTTATACAAAATAATATATATTTTAAAAAATAAGGTAACTGATAGTGCCATTTACCTGGAATTGGCCAATTATCACTTGGCAACATCCAACCTGCACTCAATCGCTTAACTTCCCCTGTTTTTTTCCTCGTGAAATATGCCGTATGAGCTATTCTTGTAATATAAATGTATATAAGAAAGGAAGAGAAGCCTGAGTGATATTTATATTCACCTGGAACTACCCAATTTATTATGTATTGTCTAGATTTCCTACGACTTATTTCTTAGCATATACATTAGCAGCTGACATTTTCAACTCTCGGCAACCGAGATACGTACATCTCAGTTCACTGTCGTCCTTCAAGGTGGAAGCACATAGCAGTCACGCCCCTCCATTTCTGCTGCTTTTGCACCCATTTAAGGCCCTGTGACCTCTACCCCACATTGTGTGGGAAGCGGTAAAGGACTGTAGATATATATAAGTGTAATTAAGTACTAGAAATAATAAAGTGTGAGTGTGTATATGAATGAGCGATGACAGAATATGAGCGGCAAATTAGCACAAGTGGGAGGCTCGTACGCGCTCGTATTTTACATTGCTTTCCCAGTTTTTTTTTTTTTTTTGAGTATGGATTCCAAACTACTTGGAAATCATTGAATAGTGTTTCTAGTGATAATATCAGGTGGTGGTATTTATATTACGGGATGTCAGGAAGTGTAAAGTGGAGACTTAGTTACCCAACTTCAGAAGTCTCCACAAGTCCTACGGTAATCGATGAGTGCTAAAAAAACATCCCAGGAGAAAGCTGAAGGTATATGCCATATGCATATGTAATTATAATAATCTAGGACTATTAACCCATTTTTGGCAAATATTTTTAAAAAGTACGTTGGAGCACAGATTTGCCCCACGGGATGGGCACGGTGCACCTCCGACAACCCCACGGTTAAGGGGTTAAGGGAAGGGGTTAGGATGCAGGGAGCCCGGTTAAGGGAAGGGGTTAGGATGCAGGGAGCCTGGCATCAGAGGGTTAAATTTTAACAATGTTCCCAAAACTAAATGGCATGAATACATACAACTTTATTACAAACAAATCATAAACACAACACAAAGAAAGCTACCGTATTCTTACTTCTGCAAAAAATTCTGTATCACAACAACCATGGGTCTTAATGCAGTACACTTGGCCAAAGAAACTTGAACATTCCCTGAGCCCCCACCCCTAACATTTTTACTCAAGAGAAGGGTGTACAAGAAAAAACTAAGACAAAGGATTCCAAATTGCTAAACAACGATAAAATGAAGATATAAGACACACACACATAAATAAATAAATAAATGAATAAATATATATACAGTATATGAGGAAAGTGGAGGGGCGACTGGGTAAATATGGACTGGAACAGATGGGGGACATGGAAGGTGTGTGCAAGACATTCACAGAAGAAATCTGTGCAGCATGTGAGGTGGTGTGTGGGGTGAGGAGATGATGAAAGGGGATGCAGGGAACACCATGGTAAAATGAAGAGGTGAAAGAGGCTGTGGCACAAAAGAAGAAAGCATATAGTGAGGGGATAAGAAACAGGGGCGTGGAAGAAGTTGAGAGACGGAAGAATGAGTTATATGTAGAGAGGAAGAGAGAGGTGAAAAGATTAGTAAGAGTAAGAAGAGAGTGGATGAGGAATTTGGAAGGAATCTGAGTGTAAAGTGGAGGGAATGTAAGAAAATATTCTGGAAAGAGATAAAGAGAGTTTGACAGAGTGCCAAAGAAGTTAGTTGGGGAGTAAAAGATAAAAATGGTAGATTATTAGTGGAGATGGGAGAAAAAGTGAGCAGATGGAGAGAACACATTAAGGAATTGTTGAACATAGAGAACGAAAGTAATGCGAGTATAAGTGGATGGGGAATGGATGGGAGAAGGAGGGATGTGAGAAGAGAGGAAGAAATCAGTAGGATGGAAGTTGTGGAAACAATGAAGAAAGTTAAAATGGGGAAAGCCCCAGGAATTGAGAGAGTGTGTGTGGTGAAATGCTGAAGCATGGGGGAGGGATAGTCGTAGAATGGATGTGGAAGATGTGCAGATTGGTCTGGGACAAAGGTAGAGTCCCAGAGGATCAGAAGTCAGGTACTGCATAATTATTACCATGTACAAAGGAAAAGGGGAAAAAGAAGTGTGTGGTAATCATAGAGGCATTTGTCTTCTCAGTGTAACAGGAAAGTATATGACTGGATACTTACTGACAAAGTTAGGGAAATAACAGAGGAATTAGTTGGAGAAGAATACAAAGGTTTTAGGAAGGGAAGAGGTTGTGCAGATCAGATATTCATTCATAGATCTTTAGTGGAAAAGTTTCTAGAGAAGGGAATGAAGTTGTATGCGGCCTTCATGGATTTGGAGGAAGCATATGACAGGGTAGATAGACATGGATTGTGGAAAGTATTAAGAATATATGGAGTAGTTGGGAAGTTGCTGAAGGCCGTGAAGAGTATGTATGAGGGTGCTAGAGCTGCAGTGCATGCAGATAGTGAACTGAGTGAATTTTTCTATTTAATGGTTGGATTGAAGCAGGGATGTGTCATGTCTTCATGGCTGCTCCATCAGTGTATGGATGGGGTTATAAAAGAGATACAGGATAGGGCAGTAGATGTTAAAGTGGCCCTATTGAGAGAGGGCAGTCTTTGGAAACTCCCTGTACTGTTGTTTGCAGATGATACTGAGTGAAGGCAAAGAGGAGCTGCAAGGCTTGGTGGATGAGTTTGGGAGAGTGTGTAAGAAACAGAATCTAAAGATGAATGAAGGGAAGAGTAAAGTTATGGTCTTCGAGAGAAGTGAAGTCAGTGGATGTACTGTGAGGTTGGATGAGGAGGAAGTGGAAAATGTGAGTGCATTTAAGTACTTGGGTAGTGTGATGAGTAAGGATGGAAGTTTAGAGGGTGACATGCTTGAAAGGATACAACAAGGAAGAAAGGTGTCTGGTTCCTTGACAGCAGTGATAAGAAACAGGGAAGGAAGCATGAAAGTGAAAAAGTTACTACATGACAGTATTGAGATACCAACTATAATGTATGGAAGTAAAGCTTGGACCTTGTTGGAGGGACAGAAGCCAAGAGTGAGAGCAGTGGAAATTAGTTATTTGAAAGGAGCATGTGGAGTCAAGTGGTGAGACAGACTAACAAATGAGGAAGTGAAGGAGCGTTGTGTATGGATGTGGATGTGATAGGAAGTGTTACGAGAAACACACTTGAGGTGGTTTGGCCATGTGGAGAGGATGGAGAGTGAAAGACTGACAAGGTGAGTGTATGTGAGTGTGGTGGAGGGGGGGGGGAGATGGAGGGGGAGGCCAAGGTTGAGATGGAGAAATGGAGTGGAGAGGTATATGAGAGAGGGAGGTGTGAGCTGGGAGCCAGGCAATGAAATGGCAGGGGACAGGGCAACATGGAGGTGATTTGTTTGTGGCCACTGCTTACGGGATTCAGGCATCTGGCAATATATATATACAGTATATATATATAATATATACTGCATACAGATGTGTGTGTGTGCGTGTATTTACCTGTTTGTATTTAACCTATTTGTAGTATACAGGAATTGAGCTAAGCTCATGTTGTCCTGTTGCCAAATCTACATTTATCTAGTCTAGTTTTGAACACACGAATGTTTTTTGGCTGCACCACCCCTTCGTCTAAGTCATTCCAAATACTTATGCTTCTATTTGGGAAACTGAACCTTTTAAGATCATTAAGACATATACTTTCCCTCAACCAGAAGTCATGACCTCTTGTTCTTCCATCATCCAACACAAAAAGATCCACTCTATTCACCTTTTCCAATTCTCTTACATTTCTGAATACCTGTATCGTGATCAAGTAACCTCTTTCCTTTCTCTCACGCAGTGATGGTAACTTAAGTTTTTCCAGTCTCTCCTCGTAGGTCAGTTCTCTTAAGCATGGTATCATCCTCGTTGCCATTCGCTGAACCTTCTCTAGTTTATCAATATGCTTCTTCAAATAAGGTGACCATACCACAGCCACATACGCTAGTCTTGGTCTTAACAGTCACTATCAACTCCCTCAACATTTCTTCGTCCATTTAAATAAAAGCCATTCTCATGTTGGTAAGTAGTCCTTAAGTTCCTCCAATGATTTTGTTTATACGCTTTTCTGGTGACAAGTTGTCCTGAACAATCACTCCCAGGTCTTTCTCATCTTTCCTATGAGAAGGCGAACTGCACTCACTGGCCTCACAACGCAAACTAACCAGGCCCCTGCTGCACACTGCAGGACCCTTCTGGTGACATCACCACTCGTGACATAACAGGTGTGTGTGCACACACACACTAACAGCAATATGCACTAACACTCTCGACCTCTCTTCTTAATTTGACAAAAGATTCCATGGACGAAGCTAAATGGTCTACTGACATCCAATACACACTATGCATCCAATATATAGACTTTTGTCTAGTTACTATCAAGACCCAGTCTGTGGCCACATACAGATATGTGATGTCTCTTGAAGTACTATAATCCTTCTAGTCCCGACTGACTGCTGCACGCAGCCACTCGGTCGAGGCACCTTTCTTGGTGAGACAATCAGCCAGTTGTTGTGATGTATCCACCCAAGATACTTCATCAATCTCCCCTCGCTCCAACATGTCTTGTAATACAGCAATATCAATGCGCAATATCCTGTCTATGCTAATACAGGAGTAAAGGGCGTCCACTAGACTCCTGTTGTCGACGAAACACTTTATTTTGATCCTTTCACATCCAGAGACCTCACGCAATATGTTGGCAAGATATACAGCAGTCTCAGCACATTCAAGCAGCGCCGACACTTCAGCAGATAAGGTAGATTTGACAACCCTCCTGACTTTTCTTGTCTGCCAGAATATGGGACATCTTGCCTGACTAGCATCTCGTAGGAAGATCACAAAACCTCCCTGAGACCCATTGCCTACAAGGTTGGCAAATGAGGCATCCGAAAAGCACTCTATATAACAGTAGTCGATCGGCCCCATTCTTGGAATGTATAGCTTTATGTTGTCAGTCTTCACCCTTGAGATCACCTTATTGAGTCTAAGCAAATCCGCTACAGTAGCTCGGTTGCTAGTCACACTCAACTCACATGCATCAAAGGCAATATCTGGCCGAGTGTGTGTGGCAATCCAATTGAGTTGCCCAATTAATGCTCGGTACTCCGTTTTCTCAGACTCGGACAGCTCTCCTGATTTTACTATTGAACGACGTCTACTCAGTGACTGGTTTCAAAGATGAAGCATACTGGAATTGGTCGAGCGTTATGCTGCCATCGATGTTGAAGACGACATTGAGACCAATGTATTTGAAGGGTTTTGATTCTGAACTGCTGATGAGGAATATTTGATTCAGGCAGTTTATCACTTGCTGCTAGAACTCATGTGTACCAGCCCAAAGAAAGTTGTTGACATAAATGCATACAATGCCTTCAACTTTGCCACTATTGCTCCAAGAGAACAGTGCTGAATCCAGTGATGACAATTTAGCTCCAAGACTCAACAACTGATCTTTTATGTGCAGATACCAATGCCTAGCAGCATCACAAAGGCCATAAACAGTTTTCTTTAGTCTCCATAAATTACCATTGGCATATTCAGGCAAAGGACGTAAATGAACAACTCTCTCAATGTCGTTACCTTGCAAGTAGGCAGCTTTCACGTCCATAGTGTGGCAATCCCATTGGCTGGTGGAGGCCAAAGAAAGTGCCAAATGCGCAGCTCCTTTGGAACATATAGGAGAGTCTTTTCAGAGATCCACTGTGTCTTCCTCAAATCCTCTGGCAACTAAGCGGGCTTTAACAATCGGCTTTCCACTTTTCATTTTTTCTGTCATAACCTATAGAACTGTTAGGGCATCTTGCCCAACATCATCTACTTCCTCATACACATCATTATTCTGTCAGTTTGTAATTTCATTTTCCTTGGTACATAATACATCCTCAGAGTTGAAAAGAACAAACATTTCTGCGTCATCATCAACCACTTCCCATGTGCTAAAATCATTTTGCAAATCTATCCAATCAATGCTGCTGTCAGAGTCCCTCTTCAACTTGTAGCAGTGTTTGTATTTTCCAGTGGCTACCTGCCTGACTCACACTCCTTCCAGACACCAACTCTCCACTTTCTGAATGTATTCCCTTTATACGTAGACCAACAGAAACTTTGGGAGGCTGATTAACCGGAATAGAAACTGTGGGAGGCTCATCAACCAGAACCGCACCATTTTCCAACTTGTCGTCTGGTGGATAGTCATTCACCACTTGTGAAGAATCGTCATTAGGCTTCTCCTGGACAACATTGTTCTCATCACTGCTAACACCGCTCTCAACTGTAGTACCTTGCTCTGGCGCACGTGCTAGACGACACACATGCACTCGCAAGTAGACACCGCCGTGTCTCACCAGAATTTGTTTCCCATCTCTGCCTATTACAATTCTGGGACCGTGCCACTCATGACTGTAAATTCTTTTGTAGAAGACTTCATCTCCATTTCAGATGTCGTTTAAGTCACTCGAACATATGTTGTGCCACAGAGCCCTAGTCAAACGCTCATCTGATTCAGTCTTTATAAACTCTTGTCTTACTAAATGAAGAGCGTTAAAAATTGTCTCTCACAATTTCTGATGGTGATGTAGGTTCCAAGGCTGGAGGATCATTTGTGTACACACTAGGCAGGCCAGGGATCTGACCAAAAACAAGTTGGTTAGGAGAAAAACCTCCGTAGTTGGTGAGAGCATTTCTTGACGATACTGCCCATGCCACGGCCACATCCAAGTCACACTGGCTATCAGCCATTATCTTGCTAACATTGTCACCAATGACTGCATTTTGACGCTCACATGCTCTGTTGCTCCATGGACTCTCCGCAGATGTCGTCATGATCTTGATATTGAAGGCCTCTCCCAGTGCTCACATTTCAGCACTGCTGAATTCACAACCATTATCTGTACGAATTTTTCCAGGTGTGCCAAACATAACAATCCTGCTCCAAAATATTCCTTTGATAATGGTGGCCGCACACTTGTCTGCAATTACTATCGCATTGCAATACGTGGTCGCCAAATCAACAAGGACTGAAAAATAATGCCTTCCCCAAGCTTGCAAATCCATGGCTATGGCTTCGTTAAATTTAGACGCCATGAGTAAAATGACTACGGGTCGGGGCTTGGTTTTCTTGAAGCTGCAACAGACTGTACACGCATCAGATACAGCCTTGATAGCCTACTCCAGTTCTGAACTTTTAATCCCTGCATCTGTAATCAGTTTAATTAGTTTTGCTTATAGTGGGTGTCCAAATTACCTGTGAAGCTTCGAAGCCATTTTTTTCTACATCACCCCCAAGAGATGCCAGCGCGATTGTTTCACAAAACTCACAACCTAGCCATAAAGAAATTGGAAGCAAGTAATGGCCTGAAGATGAGGACTTCAAATTAATGATATTGTAGTTCCACAAACTGTGACCTGGTCACTTTCAAAGTTAATCAACATTTTTGCTTTTTTCATGGAACGTTTGCTCAGCAGCAAGGGAATATTGCAGTTCACAACATCAATCACGATGGTTGCATGCATATTTCCAATGTAGCATGGCAGAGTAACATGTTTGAGGGAGGAAACTGTGATGCCATCAGCGGAAGTAAACGCTGAGGATAACGTTTCTTCTCTTATAGCCTCACGTTCGTAATCAGTGAGCTCAATTAGAATGCAATTGATCCTTTAAGCTCCACATACTGTTGTAGAACACCCTGTGTCTAGAACAGCACATCCCTTAGATTCTTCTACTAGCATCTGTAATTTACCTCTACTAGCGGCACCATCCGCACAGCCCATAAATAACGACAGATGCACTGTTTCAGAATTTTCTTCTTGACTACCGTTATTTTCGTATGCATCCGGTCACGTGCCCAATGAAATCTAGAATCACATACTAAACACCTCGATACCTTTCCGTCAGGCCCGAGCAGGTTCTGCCTCCTGCCGGTGGATGACCGCTGGGAAATTCTAGCAGACACGGTTGAATATCGGCCACCACCACGACCTCAATCACGTACTGCACCACCCCGAAACAGTGTCCGTCCTCGTTGAGTACCTCTAACGTAAAACGTTTCCTCACCCCCAACTTCGTCACTCCAAAATACTAGTTTGCTCGTCACCTCACTGGCGGACACCGATGCATAGTTCTGCCCACCAATTTCACCAGTAAAAATACGATTCAGGGCAGACTTCATATTTTTGTATGTCACCTCAGTTATCGCAGACATCACTAGTTGTTGTTCACTGTCTGAAAGTTTGCATGCAGCCAGAAGCATAAAAGCCATCACAGAATTTGGTAGTTCCATGTCCTGCTTTGTAAATTTGAAATAAACATGCTCAAATTCTGCCACGAACTTACGAATGTTCATATCATCGGTGCTTCTGAAGTTGTACAATTCATGAAAAGCTGCAAACTGCCGACGTCCTTTGTCCACAAGAAATAAACTGTCTAGTTTGTTTAACAAGGTCTGAACACCATTATCTTGTTTCAAATCAGCCGCATCAATTTCCGAAGATGCCACCCTCACTCTTCTTGACTATGAAAGGTGAATAGTTAAGGCTTGCTTCTTTTTCGGTAAGTGCTTCTTTTTCGGTAAGTCCGTCAGTTCACACCAAATGTTGATGTCCTTCTTCCAACTCTCACAAGCAGAATCATTTTCAAGTTTTGGAGGCCACATAGTTGAACACGACGCCATCATGTTTGAACTACGCTCTGCTACCAGTATTAAGAGAACCGCACTAACCGCCCTCACACCGCGAAGTAACCAGGCCCCAGCTGCACACCGCAGGACCCTTCCGGTGACGTCACCACTCGTGACATAACAGGTGTGTGCACATACACACACTAACAGCAATATGCACTAACATTTCCTTTTACTAATTATCTCATTACCCATTTTATATGTCCAGTGTGGTCTTTTTCACTCATTCCCATTTCTAATACAGGACAATTCTTGGCATTAAACTCCATTTACCAAGTCTGGCTCCAGCTGTGAAGTTTGTTCAAGTCCTCTTGCTGTCTTTTACAACTATCAATACATTTAATATGATCTTAGCATCATCTGTGAGTATACTCATGTAACTATTCAAACCCTCTGGCAAATCATTTCCATATATCAGAAACATTACTGGGGCTAAGACGGAGCCCTGGGGTACTCCACTAGTCATACTACTCCATTGTGAAACCTTGTCTCTTATAACTGATCTCATCTGCCTTCCTATCAAATAATCTCCCATCCACTTTAATAGTTTCCCATGAACCCCTCCAAAGGTCTTCAACTTCCACAGCAGTCTCCTATAGGGCACCCTGTCAAATGCTTTCTTGAGATCTAGATAGACACAATCTGCTCATCCCTCTCTCTCTTGTATGACATCTTTTACCCTACTGTAGAAACTTAATAGGTTAGTCACACATGATCTTCCTTCCCTAAAACCAAACTGTCTTGGTGTTATCACTTCTTTTTCTTCTAAATGCTTTATGCATCTTTTTCTAATAATTTTCGCACAGATTTTACAAACAATACTAGTAAGTGATACCGGTCTGTAATTGAATGGATCTTCCCTATCTCCTCCCTTGAAGATTGGCACAATACTTGCTCTTTTCCAATCTTTAGGTAGCTGTCCATTTTCCAGCGAGGTCTTGATGATGTCATAAACTGGCCAAACTAACTGGTCTGCACATTCCTTCAGGATCCATCCAGCCACACCATCTGGTCCTACTGCTTTTCTCACATCCAAATCCCTCATCAGCCGTAGCACCTCATTCACGTCAACTGTAATTTCTGCCATTCCCGTCAGCCTGGGTTCCATTTAAGGCTTCCTACATTCCTCATCCACTACATAGACTGACTGCAGTTTGTTGTTCATTATTTCACACAATTCTTCTTCTCTTTCGTAAGTTTCATCTCCATTCCTCAATCGTATTATACTGTCCTTGACTTTCATTTTACCATTTACAAACCTATAAAATAGTTTCGGCTCGTTTCCATATTTAGTTACAATAGTTTTTTTGTATTTTCTTACTTCTTCTCTCCACACTCTTAAATATTCATTTCTTACCTGCTTGTACTCCTCCCAAGCCCTTTCACTACACCTTTTTCTCACTTTATTCCATGCTCTTTTTCTTGCCTCACGTGCCATTCTACAGTACATCTGTTGTTAAACCATTCTTTCTTCCTTTCCACAGCTGCGGAAAATTCTGGGACATATTTACCAACTCCTGTTTTATGTACTTCTATCAAAAACTCATATTTCTCATCAACATTTGTGATCGTATTAATTTTACTCCAGTCTACACTTCGGAAAAAGTTCCTCAGGGAAGCAAAGTCTGCCTTCCCATAATTGTATCTATTTTCTCTGTGTTTTTCATCTCTTTCTCCTTCCCTTACTCCCGCCACTTCCATCTCAATAACCAGATGATCACTTTTACCAAAGAGTCATTGGTAGGTTATGTTCCTCACATCATTTGGGTCCTTTGTGAATACTAGGTCGAGCCTTGATGGTTTGTCGTCACCCCTAATTCTTGTATTTTCTTTAATTAATTGGGTTAACATGTTTTCCATCACCAATTCCATTAATTTATTTCCCCATGATTCCTCATTGTTCCCAGCACCCATACTTTCCCAATCAACTTCTCTACAGTTAAAATCTCCCATTATTATTATTCAATTTCTTCATTCAATTAACATCTTTAGCCTAACAATTGTCCATGCCCTAGGTTTGGGGGGGCATATAAAATACTATTGCATTTATTTTTTCTCCATAACTGTTCTCTGCTTAAATTCCCAAAAGTTCAGCCATGGCACTTTCAATTTCTATATTTTTTGCTGTTTGGTCATTATGGGTTAAATCATTATACCTCCCCCAAACTTACTTTCTCTGTCCTTCCTCCAAATACTATAATTGTTCCATCCAAATAATTTTGCATCGACATCTCGGGGCAATTTAGTCTCCACCAAGCAAACAATTTCAGGTTTAATTTCATTTATATAGACTCCAATTTCCCCTTGCTTAGATATTAACCCATTTATATCACTATACAAGATACTTAGATTTACTGCACTGGTTTTATCTTTACTCATTCTTCTCTTTTTCATATTCATATCCATCCCCCTTGTTTCCTTCACTTCTAATTCCTCACATACCACTTCCTTACTTTCATATCCATCACTCTCCAAAAAAAAGTTTTACTTTCTTCCTCTGTCCTCCTGTCATTTTTTTCCTTTACTTGTTCCTTCAAAGCTTTTAAAATGTCTCTTTCTTCTTCATTCAAATCTTTTCTTACTACAGTATAGTATTTTCCATCTCTGCCACTTTACTTGGTTTTAGAAGGTCACTTTAAGTATATCATTTACTACATTTTCTGATGACAACTTAACTCTCATTGGTCTTGCTTCACCTTTCTTATATGGCCCTACCCTCCTTACGTCCTAAATTTCTTTTTCCGACTTGTTTCCTTCGGGATCGATCTTGCCCAATATTTTTCTCACCTGATTTTCCCCTTTCCAGGGTGATGCCCTGGAAAGGGGAAATTACACAGGTATAAAGCTTCTAGATCAGATAATAAAAGTAATGGAGAGAGTTCTAGAAGGTATGATTAGAGAAAGAGTGAATATAGATGAGATGCAGTTTGGGTTTATGCCACGCAGGGGGACCACTGATGCCATATTCATTGTTCGACAGCTTCAGGAAAAATATATTGGAAAGAAAAGGGAATTGTATTTTGTTTTTGTTGATTTGGAAAAGACCTTTAACAAAGTCCCTAGAGAGGTGGTGAAGTGGGCAATGAGAAAGCTAGGGTTGGAAGAGTGGCTGGTTAGGGTGGTGATGGCCATGTACATGGGTGCTCGCACCCAGGTAAGAGTGAATGGAGCTTTGAGTGATGAGTTTTCCGTGAATGTTGGTGTGCATCAGGGGTCAGTTTTAAGTCCCTTGTTGTTTATCATGGTGCTTGAAGCCCTCTCACGTGACTTCAGAGATGGACTCCCATGGGAGATGTTGTATGCTGATGATTTGGTGTTGATTGCTGTGAATGAAAAGGAGGCGGAGGAAAGATTTAAGAAGTGGAGAGATGGTATGGGGCATAAGGGCTTGAGGGTGAATGCAGATAAAACAAAAGTGATGATATCTAGGGTTGGTGGCGGTACAATCAGAAAAGAGGGAGAGTGGCCATGTGCAGTTTGCCACAAGGGTGTGGGAAGCAATTCCATCTTGTGTAGTGTTTGTGATAAGTGGGTGCACAAGAGATGTAGTGGTATTAGAGGCAGACTGCGAGATGATGCTGATTTCATGTGTGCGGCGTGTCGGGGAGAGCAGGTGGAGATTGTTAGGCGTGAGAGGGTTGAACTTGCAGGTGAGTCTCTTGAGTGTGTGGAGGAGTTTCGTTATTTGGGAGACATGTTATGTGCCGGAGGTGGGGCTGGAGTTAGCTCGGTTGCTAGGGTGAGAAGTGGTTGGAAGAAGTTCAGGGAGCTGTTGCCTCTCCTGACATTGAGAGGACTCTCCTTACGTGCTAAGGGGTCGTTGTATGCAGCATGTGTTAGAAGTGTGATGCTGTTTGGTAGTGAGACCTGGGCAGTAAAGGAAGAGGATATTCGCAGGTTTAAATGTACAGAAATGACAATGATTAGGTGGATGTGCAGTGCATCCCTGCATGCAAGGCCTGGGGGGGCTGGGTTCACGATGGAAGAGTTGAGAGGTAGGATGGGACTGGAATGTATTGGTGTTGTGATGAGGAGATGTAGGCTGAGGTGGTTTGGACATGTGGAGAGGATGGGGGATGATAATTGGGTACAGAGGGTGAGAGGTGTTAATATTGGGGGAGGGGTTGGGAGGGGTAGACCGAGAAAGACATGGGACGATGTCATTAAGTGTGACTTAAGGGTTAAGGGACTGAACAGGGAGGCTGCCAGGGATCGAGCAGCGTGGAGAGCCGCCATTAGGTGACCAAGGCCGACGCATGCAAGCATGTTGGAGCCTTCAAAAACAAAACAAAACAAAACGAAACTGATTCAAGTCTCTCTCGAGTCTCACAGACCTAACCTTTTCTTCTTCCTCCTTGTTTCCAAATATTTCCACATATCTATTCCTTTCTACAGTTTCTCTATCCTCTCTTTTTTCTTCAGTATCTTCACTACATTTTCTTCCATTATATTCTTGGTAATTTCCCTTCTCTTAAGCTGACCACTTCTTTCTGTTCTTCTTCCACATGTGCCCACTTTGCCTTTTGCTCTTCTAACACACTACTCACCTTCTCTGTTTTGTTACTACTCTCTTCTAGTTTTCTCCTTAATTCAATATTTCTCGTTTCAAATTCTCGATCTCCTGGTTCGCTGTCTCATTGGCCTGTATCAAACTCTGTATAGCATTTTTGGTATTTTCTGGCATGTTTCTTGATACTAGATCCTCCACTTTCTTTTCTAGTTCACTAATTCTCATAATCAACGTTTTGACTAAATTCATAACATTTGTTTCACGGTCAAATCCTGAAAATTCCAGTCCCTCAATGTTTACATTGTTGGCCATGTTTGAGGTTGGTTACAGAACTAAACTTAACAGCTGCTACCTAAATTCATATAAACATGTATACTCACTGAGCTCTTTACATTTTGGTTTGGCTAGACTATATTAACTTACAATACTTTAAACTTTAGACAATACTGAGGGAGACAGGACAAACATAATTCCTGAAAACTACTTAAGCTTTGAAGAGTTCGTTGAGAGGCGATTGAGACACGTCCGATCGCTCTGGCTGGCTCGTGTGTGTGTGTGTGTGTGTGTGTAGAGAGAGAGAGAGAGAGAGAGAGAGAGAGAGAGAGAGAGAGAGAGA
>JAGKTI010024586.1:0-14318 GCA_018397915.1 Birgus latro | reverse complement strand
TAGATCATTGGTGTAAGTTTTTGTCATACGTCGCGTTACACCCTGTATATTCACTCTAACTTGCACTACACAGCATCGTCCATTTTGACCAATTGTCAGGACAGCTGTGATACTCTAGCTAAGGCAGGACACGCTAATTCAGCCGAGATTGTCACAAGAGCCTGGGTGTTAGTATAAGTACCATTAACCCTCTTATGGCGGGACAACTCTAGTATTCTGTTCCAGCTTATGTCAGACGATTTTATTTTCCCCAGCTGAGAGTGATTATAGGCGCCAGAGAGTGTTAATATTCTTATTCTTAATATTATGCCTTCACAAGACCTTTTTAGCAGTTCATCTTCCTACAGAAAAAAGGAGGGGGGAGGGGGGGTAGCACCTAGAAAATGCAACACCCGGATTCGCCAACTAGCTTTAAGGCTGAATTTTTGACCTTGTCCTGTGATCCTGACCTTCGAAGTACTCTCAAAGTCAAATCATTACCTTCTTGCCTAACCCTTAACCTTTCCACCAACTTTGGTCCAGATCAGATTAGAACTGTTTGAACTGACGCTTCCCATTGACCTTTGACCTTTTCCTGTGACCTTGATTTTTAACTGGCTGTCCTCAAAATGGACTCTCTTTATCCCTGGTGTAACCTGTGCACTTCCACAAAGCTTACTCTGCATCGGATAAAAACGAGTGAGGTTGATCTTGCCTCGTGACCTTGATCTTTGGCCTTTGTTTCTCAATATTAATAGGTTAGTCCCATGGGTGATGTTCAACCATTCCACCAAATCTGATCCACGCTAGATAAGAACTGTTTCAGATGTTTTATTGACTCTCAGACATAATGGGCTGACCTTTGATCTTGCCCCGTGACCCTGAGCTTTGACTGATTGTTCTCATAATTAAATCCCTTTGAATTGTCTGACCCTTAACCCTTCCACAAAGTTTAGTTTACACCAGATCAAAACCGTTTAAGTTGACCTTGTCCTTGACCTTGTTCTCTGACTGTAATTTTGATCTTTAACTTATTGCTTAAAAAAATAGGATTCATCTTTGGTTGACCCCCAACCCTTTCACAAAAAATGGCTAATATAGCAAACTGAGTTATACTGTGAACAAAAGCACCCATGGACTGAATTCTGACCTTGCCCTATGATCTTGATCTTTGAGTGTTTTCAAAGTTAGGTCACTTCATTCTTGCTTTACCCTCTGTCTAACCCCCAAGTTTAAGCTGTTTTTGCTAGGTCAGCGTTTCGCCCTGCCCTGTGACCTTTACTTGGGCCCACTGTTGTAAAAAAAAGACAGTGGATTTCTATATGGACTCTTCCTCCACCCTCCCATCAAGTTTAGCTAAAATCGGGTACAAACTGTTAGTTATTTTGTTAACGGGTACACGCAACCGTAACTAAAAGTATTAAAAAAAAAAAAAAAATCTTGCTCCGAGAAAGAGGATTTAAATGATAATTACTGATTTTTCTGCCCCTATTTTTCTCCAGTTGGTGGCCTATTTATATTTATATTTATTCTTACTTTCTTCAAACAGATTTAATTGGCTTAGGAGAGAAGTTTTCGCTCCTGGGACAGTATATATAAAGTCTAAATAAATTCCTTCGCTGTAAGACGCACCTCTTTTATTGCTAAGTAAAATTGGTTGGTAGACGTAGGAAGAGAGTTAAAAGCGCGTCATCGTAGTGAACAGGGCAACGTTGTCTTCTTCAGATATTTACCTCCAGTTGCATCATGGTCAATTGCAGTGTGGCTTTTCGGCTTCTTATCAGCCCATCCCTGTAATATTTGTCGACACATTGCCTTCCAGATTGCCTTCTTCCGTGCTGCTGTTTCACCCTGTTTATATGCTGTTCGTTACCTATGCACATGTACAGAAGCTTCTTAAATTCGGAGGCTTTCTCAATTTCTATTGTGTAAATAGTGTGATTACGTTCTGTTACTGAAGAGCCGCCATGAAAACTGATTTGGTTCTTAGATGGTTTGTATCTTATATATATATAGACTAATTTGACACGTTAGGTCCTTTGTAAGAAGTTTCTACACAGTTCTAAGTGTGTGTGTGTGAAACTTTAATGCAAGCCTGTCTTATAGACGAATTAGTCATGATCTGAGTACTGCATTTACTGAGAAATGTGTTGTTAAATAGACTTGCCAGAATAGTTAATGCCCAGATACCTCCATCCTTCACAACATGCATGGTGGGATCTTATTTACCACTTGCCTTATCCACCTTAATTCCTTCCAAAGCTTATTTTTTAACTTCTAATGAAATGTTAGTAAGCAGGATGTCCACCAGCTCTACCCTGAAGTGCCTCTTCGTTTGTACTACCGATTAACCAACCCCAGGGTCCCTACACTCTTTATTGGACAAAAAGGACTGGATGCTGGAATGGGTGGATGGATGGATGGATGGATGGATGGATAGAAGTGGATGGATGGATGGATGGATAGAAAATTGTGCATGGAAATTGTCTATCTTGATAGCGTTATTTCTTTTGTTTTGCTGCTTTTAGATTTACTCAGTTCTAATTTTCTTTGTGTTCAGTTTAACTAAAGAATATCCACATTTTCTTTCATACTCATGGTTCTCTTCAGTTCAGTTACTGTGTGTCTGTGTGCGTGTGTGTAATTCACCGGGTCGGTCAGGATCACTTTGATGGTCGTGATCGTCAGCTTTTACCCTCCCGGAAGGGAGCTGAGAGCTCATATAGTCCGATCTAAGGGCAAGGCTGTGACCTTCACACACGCACACACCCATCTCCTTGCTCAAGGGGGACAGTAACCACCCACTTCGTCAGTGAAACTTTTCGCAACCTGAGCAAGGCGTGAACTCCTGTCTACCAGATGACAAGCGAGGACGTTACCACTGAGCCAGTGTGTGTGTGTGTGGGGGGGGGGGTGTTGCTGGTGTCACTTGGGTATGAATCGATGTACATCACACGCAATACCATCAGGTCGCCAGTGAAGCTCCAGTCAGTTTGCTGCCCCTGGCCCTAGACATCACTACTGAGTTAAGCTTAATTGCCAGTTGTCAACCAGAATGATAAACAAAGCAGCATCCTCCTCACAGTGAATGGGTCACCTGCATACTCAGCACGGCTACTTTTTTCTTTACTTTTGATATTTTTGATGACTTTATTCAGGTTATAAGTGCTGAAGTGAAGGGGGGCTAGAAGTACTGGAAGTTAAATAATTCTTCCAGGAACAGCTTGGTATCATAGACATTCCAGTTTTTCCATTCATTCCAGGAAGGGGGCTATCCTGCTGGAATGGTGAACTCCGGGTGACGTTTATGGCAGCACGGTCGTAATTAAGATTCCTGGGGAAGGCAGAGGTGGGGAGGTGGTATGGGGATGGGGTGGGGGACTGCGGGAAACGTCGGCAGCGTCACACTACACGCTGAGGAAATGTGGCGGTGGTGGAGAGTAGGCAGGATGCGGCAGAACAACAGCGCCAGCCTCAGTCACGATGGAGAATGGGTGTGGGGAGTTAATTTCTCAACTTCTCCACTACTCTAATGTCTTCTCTATCGTATTTTTGCTCTTACCACGCGCTTTCAATTCATTAAGCTCGAATTAATCTCATGATAAAGAATGGGTACGGGAAGTTAATTTACTACGATGACGATATATGTGTTATTATTTCTGCCACCAGGTGATTCTGTTACACATGGGAAGAACTACGAGTAGTGACAGGGTTAATGATGAGCATATAAATCCTGCGCTTCGAAAAGTGGCTCCCAAGCTGAATAAATCTGCTTGGTGGTGGAGGAGGGAGGGGAAGGGGAGAAGCACAGTAGCAGCAGACTCTCCCACGATAAGAACCTGATTGGGGAGGTAAAATTACTACTCATCCCTTCCACTTACGTACTGCTATTAGTACTGCACTCAGGGTTCGTGTAACTCTAGACAGGTAACACAGACGTCTTATTGGTACAGAACATGCTTAGATTTTTACCTGTATGTATTGGTATGTAGTTAGCAATACCGGATAATTTTGACCTAATGACGCCCTAATCAATGCACCTGACATATCTAAGTCTCGCAACTCCACACACGAAGCAGTCGAAATACATACAAATATGAAATGAGGAAAATGAATAAAGGTGTGCAGTGTAGGTGAAAATTATCTGAAGACAACTGTGTGGGAAATGTGTTTCTGTAAAGATCGGTGTGTCGGAGGGTACGTGTGTGTTAATCTTTATTTCTTGCTTGAAGAGGCACGTTCTACCACGAAATAGGAGGGTCCGGGACAGTGCTGACGTGGAGATTCCGATATTGCCTCCGAGACCAGGAGATTGCCCCCGCGACTTGAGTGTGGATGGAGTACTATCTTCTCCAGACCAGCTGCGTGGAGGAGGCCACCTGGCTCGTGGACCGCCTGAGGGGCTGTCTGGTGAGTAACTCTGGGATGACTAAATACGAGGTGGACTCCTGGCCCTACTGGTTCTCCGTGGCAGAGTTCACAATGGAGGACTGAAGTATCTTCATATCTACACTGGTCACTGTGAGCCGCCATTTTCTGTGAGACATGGAGGTCCAAACCAGACTGCTAGTGTGATACGGAGGGATTGATATCCTTTCTCAGTGGGGCTGTTACACACGACGATTCAGGGATGACTTTTCGGCATGTGGAACAGTGGTCCAATATGCAGCATGGAAGATTGTCCACTGGATGACTGTGAGATGAGTCAGTGCAGGAAAGCTTAGTGTGCGCTTATTCCACCTGTCCTTATTAGCGCAGAGCCACACGGGATTGTTGTGGCCAGGTTCGAAGCTTCAACACGCTTTAATATCAAATGTTTTTTTAGAGGCTTTAGCTCCTTATGGTATCTGCGGAAGCGGAACATTCCTGGCGGCTTCTGTCAAAATGAAGTAGCCTCCTTGAAGAGGCATAGGCACTGCCATGTGGCAAAGATATCGTCATGTTAACTCTTTTCTGGTGGCATTTGGGAGGCTGACCATTCTTGCCTCGAAGCGAGTAGTGTGAGGGTAGAGTAGGAAGACGGGACTGAGAAAAGTGGTAGAAGAAGTAGAAAGGAAAGGGGTAATATTCACATAACAGGAATTATATGGAAAAGTATATATATGTTGGCTTCCTAGCGCTTGTTTTACTTCTCACGATGGGGCAAATACATGCTTTCCACTAATTCCGTACGATTTTAGTTTACAGCAGAGAAACGGGAGTAACATTACCACGAGTCCCTTCACTGCGACGATGATATTTTTGTTTTATTCCAGTCACCCTAGAATTTTTCATTTTTACGGTCGGTGAAATTTATCCTATTAATGAAGTTGAAAATTCTTCACTATGAATAGGATTTATTTATTTATTTATTTATTTATTTTGCGTCCATCCTCACACGATTTTTAACAATTTATCAAAAGAACTGCTGGCACTGAAATGAGTACGAACACTTGACTACAGTATTTTCATTAAGGAGTCTGTTGGCAATTATCCTGATTTTCTCCTCCAGTTTATTTTCCTTTTGTAATTCCTTTTAGCTAATATGATAGTGGGATAGAGGACAAGGATGGTGATGATTCCCTTACTGCAAAACCGTAAATACGATTAGGACGGGGGAACGACGATGCTTCTTGTTAGGCCAGAGGACCCTATTCAGTACAGGAAATGATGCCTGGCGTGAAGGTGTTAGCGGCAGTCAGTGGGGCGCGTCTGGTGTCTCAGTGCCGCCTGGTGTAATGGGCTGGAACCAGAGGGACGCCACCTGGACGACCCCACTCAATGCTGATTTTTATACGGGGACGCCATTGCTGCCTCGCTACATCCACGTCCCACTGCCACTGCACGGCTTAATAGGGCGCTGGCTGTACACGCGTCCCATTAACCTTCTCAGTATATTACGGCTTTACTTATACACGCGTCCCATTAACCTTTTCACTATATAGAACAGCGGTCTCGCGCATACTTCGTTCATGTTGCTGAATCCTGCAGTCGATCATGTGACCAAACAATCGATTTTGCTCTGTGACCCTGCCCTTTTCACCAGCTGTTCTTACAATCGAATCACTTCCTTCTTCCCTGATCCTCAACCCTTCCACCAATTTTGGCCCAGATCGGATCAACACTCTTTGATTTGTCGTTGCCCTGTGACTATGATCCAAGAATGAAGTATCTGATTTTGAGAATAATAAGGCGAAGATCAAGGTTATAGAGCAAAGTAAAATGTCACCTGGACTACCTGTAGAGCGCGGGTATTTCAGTAAGTGTGTTTTTTTTCTATCTGGAGGAGCCTTTTAGTCAGTCGCTTCAGTCCGATCACGCATTTTATCCTTGTTGTTTGCAGAAGATATTTTTACACTTGCCCTTGCGACAATGAAAGCGGAGTATTGTTTTGCTCATTGTGTGTGTGTGTGTGTGTGTGTGTGTGTGTGTGTGTGTGTGTGTGTGTGTGAACAAAAGAACTCAGCTTTGATCCGACTTGGACTAAACTTGTTGGAAATGTTGAGGATATTACTAGGGTTGACATAATGTTTTACAGTAAGTCAAACGTCAGGGTCACATAGCAAAATCACCTGACACAGTTTTGACCTTACCTGACTCAAACTTGATTAGCAGGACGGAGAGTAAGGCAAGGATGAAGATATTAGAATAATCAAACAAAGGTCAAGATCATAGGGCAAGGGCAAGGCTGGACCTAATAACTGAAAAAGGGTTTGATTCTGTTTGGATGAAGCATTGTGGAACGACTAAAGGTCAGGTAAGGGTGAAGAGAATCAATTTTTGAGAACGCTAGGTCATGAGAACGCTGGCATAAAGTTCGAGGCTACATGGCAAGATCAACTCAGGCAGTTTGGGCCCAGTTAGGACGAAACTAAGAACAAAGGCTGAGGGTGAGATGATGATGAAGCAAATTCGATTTTGTGAATAATCGGTCGAACTTTCAGGTGAGTAATGTCAAATGTTCTGCCCTGTGGACCAGCTGTTGGGCGAGGGTGTAGCATTGTGAAAGAGCCCCATATTGTTGAACTTAGGAAGGGCCTCTAATAGTGCAAAGGCTGGTGAAGACTAAGTATAACCCATAGAGTCTGAAACTACATTTATGATGTGAATAAAATCGCCTGTGACAGCAGGAACAAAACATACGAATATAACGCATTACTGGACTGAAGGGGTTAAAACATTGCTCTGCCAACACCTACCAGCCTCAAGTCCCTATCCTGAAAGGGTATATTGCCCTGCTAAACAACCCCATCCCATCCCGCCTGCTTTCATACATACTCCCCAACCTATTATCTACTAAACTCCCCAGTTCGAGCTCTATAAGCCGTGACTTACACCTTTTTTTACATAGGATTACATAGGAAAACAAAAGCAGTAACAGACCTTCTGGTCCTTGACTACAAGATCTACCTCTACATGCTGAAGGATAAGGATAGTAAAGCAAGAAGGCTCCCCGCACCTCCAAACCCTCCAGCAAAAAGTGAGAAAAACCACCATGCACCATGGAAAAACTGACATGGAAATTTCATAGGAAATACTGGAAAGGAAAGGTCACATTCTATACTACTTTATCTGTAAGCTACCTGCTTCAGTAACCTGAAAGAGAAAGTAATCAAATAAACTAATAGCTACGGCATGACATTATAAACGGGTACGTTGAGTTAATGGAACGTCTGTAGACATAACAACGTGAATATGGTAATTCCGTGGTCTCAGTTGGACTCTGTGGAAATTCAAAAGATACAGATACATGTGAATATAGCTAATAATCCCGTGGTCTCAGTTGCACTCTGCGAGAATTCAGAAGTTAGAGATACATGTAAATATAGTAATTCTGTGGTCTCAGTTGGACTCTGCGGGAAGAAACTTAAAAACGTTATCACCAAAGAATTAACGTAGACAGCAGTCAATCAGGCCCCAGCACCGTTCATTCCACTGAGACTAGGAACCTTCCCACTGCCCATGTCACC
Source organism: Birgus latro (assembly GCA_018397915.1). Taxonomy (NCBI): domain Eukaryota; kingdom Metazoa; phylum Arthropoda; class Malacostraca; order Decapoda; family Coenobitidae; genus Birgus; species Birgus latro. Next base: position 6,390 of record JAGKTI010024586.1, on the reverse strand, counting down.
CCTTACACAACACCCATCCTCAGCAGGTGTTCTCGTTCTGCCATGGTCCATCATCAACCACCATCTTACCACAGCACATCTGCTTCTGTTTGCGCACCACATCCATTTTATTTTTCTTCTTTGCCGCTGGTTTACACCTTATCAACCTATATACATCACTCATCATCACAAGATACTCTTCTCAAAACATGCCTCACAATCCATCACCATCCCAGCCCATTCCATCTATAGGCAACAAGATTAAAATGAAAGAAATGCATTATGGAGCCGAATGCTAATCGCCCGGCAGAATATGCTATTGGCCAAGTCGAAGATTTTTGCAATATTTAATACCCTGAAGGTTTCATGTTGATAGCTCAAGCCATTCATGAGATATAATGGTGCTAGAGGAGGGTGATAACTAGTTGACCTTTGGCAGCCATTTTGGTGACCTTGACCTTGACCCCGAGTGCACATTTTCGAACTCGGCCAAGACTTTAGGCCATATCTTGATACCCTGAAGGTTTCATGTAGATAGCTCAAGCCGTTCGAGATACAATGGGAACAGACAGACAGACAGATAGACACACACACACACACACACACACACACACACACACACACACACACACTCAGAGGCGGGCAAAAACATATCGCAAGACGTCCTCGATCTGAGAAGAGTTAACAATCCAACTTAACCTAGTCTTGTGTGTAGGCTCTGATTTCATGAACAGCTGTCTTGTTACACTAACCTAGCCTGATCAAACTTAACTTACAATAATTTAATCTTACCTTCCTGAAATGACCGTGTGTGTGTGTGTGTGTGTGTGTGTGTGTGTGTGTGTGTGTGTGTGTGTGTGTGTGTGTGTGTGTGTGTGTGTGTGTGTGTGTGTGTGTGTGTGTGTGTGTGTGCGCTCCAAACCTGTTAATCCCTTGAACAGACATTTTCCATTGATTATTCATGCTATTTCCAGACATAATCATACAGCACAGGAGAGTTTTCGAAATAAAGGGTTACATGTAGAATCCATTAAGCCTGTCACCTCAAAACTGTTTTCCAGCTGCAAGAATATATTAAAAAAAAAAAAAACTTCCTCTGGCTGACTGAGTAAACAAACATTTCTTCACACTGTCCTAACCTAGAGTAACTTAATATAGCATAACCTCACCTAACTAAACCTAACGTTCCGTATGCTTCAATTCTGTTTACAACCATCTTCTCAGAGTAACCTAATCTAGCATACTTAGCTAACCCACCCTTATTTAATCAAGCATTGTGTGAACTGTAACCTATTAACAACCACCTCGACATACTAATCTAATCTAACTTACCCTGGCCTAACCTAACCAAACTATTAAGCCAACCTAACTGAACCCAGCGTAACCTTTCTTAACTGTGTGTGTGCTCCAAATCTCTTATCAACAAAGTCTCCACACCCGCCAACAAACACACCCAACACACAGGTGCCGCCTGAAATGTCATCCACCACTCGCTGAAAAGAAAGATAACATTAGTGTGGCCTTCATAATCAACATTCTCTTCAAGTGGCTGTGAATGAACACGAACATCAAACGTGCGCCCTGAATAGGTTCATCACCGCGCCGACGGCAGTAAAGCCTAGAGTGGGAGTGTCGGGGGCGGTGAGCACCTCACTAAGGAAGTTTACACATCCGTCCAGCATACTACACTGTACCTGTTATCGCTGTAGCACGCAAACGGAAGCTCAATTCCTATGACCGATAGTGTGATTTTATCTCTCCCTCTGACTCTACAGTCTCTCATTGCCTCCGTCAGCTCCTCCTCTTACTCCTACACCCTGTTACTGACTCAATTAGCTCTATATCTGAGTCCTCCACCCTCTCACTGACTCGTATTCAAAGGACAGGAAGCTCCATTAGTTCACCGTTTACACTGACTCTTTCATGGTGGCGGGAACTCAGAGGATTTTAGGAACCAGAGAGTGGATCAGAGAAACATGAGAGTGTTCATTCTTCTGCCATTTCCACCAGACACCTAAACATGTCCTCTAAGCACGAACGAAATCACTTGTGTTGCTTAGAATAGGCCGCATACAACACTCCTCGTTCACCCCCTTAGGCGATTTTGTGTTTTGGGATGGGTTAGTGAGCGTTATCAGTGTCTACCCTACATCATATATTCTTCTACTTTCACTGCTAAGCCCACACCAGTAGACTGAGCCTCCCCCAAAAAAAACATAGGGTAACATCAGCCGTTTCTAGTGGAGCGCAACTCAAGGACCACCCCGTATATTTCTCGTTAACCTTAAGAATATTTGTGGCAGCAGTGTCAGTCGAGTATCAAGCTATTTTAGAGTAATCAACCCCTTTGTGTGAGCGTTTCTGTCATTGGTGGATGCACTACACTTTTTTTTTATTCTAACGGCGTAAAAATTGCCATCTCTCCATCGTGAACGCTGAGCTGTAACAAGAGAGTAACAGTAAAATACAGTGTTGGTCAGTGTTGTGGAAAGGATGCAGAACCACAGCCTTGTCTTTTTCTGCCACTGAGCTACGGGAAATGATACAGAAGGACAACTAGAGGAGCACTCAGTGGAGCGCATCTCTCCGACAAGGGCAGCGTAATGTCCAAACCACTCTTCATAATGGGTTAGGGTTTCTCATCACAGATTAGGGTTTCTCAAAAGGTGTTTTCCGGATCCAGAATCTGTAATACTATCCGGATCGGTCCCAAAAGTTAATCGATTGTTCCCTGGGACATGGGCCATCTACCCACCAAATTTGGTCCACATTTCTCTTTTAGTTTCTGAGCGATCCTGCTAACAGACAAACAAACAAACAAACAGGGATGAAAACATGCTCTCTTTGTCGGAGTGAAAAATCTCCGCCATGTTAAGGTGAACGAACTACTGGTGGACGCAGGAGGCTGGGAACCACTTATTTTTCCTGAGTCACACATTTAATACAACCCCTTCAGTACGATTATGTCTATCATCTTGCTGTCATCAAAGGATTTAGTTCAGTTTAGAGGAGGAGTTTGCAACTGGAGGGGTTAGATGTATATATTTCATTAACTCCTTTAGTAAGTGAGGGTTTCCTAGGTTAAACAAACACGTTGGAATTAGCAAAATTAAACTTTAAAAGGGTAGTATACTGACGAGATTGTGTTTAAAGATACTGGGTTTAATGACAGTGGTGTGGGCTGAGGCTGTGGGCATGCAGAATGGTGGTAATAAGCCGACTCAGCAGTGTGTCGAGCCTCCACTATAGCACCATACCTAATACTGGCTTGGATATTACAACGAGATCCTGGAGAGAGACGCCCTCCCGTGGTGGCACTGATTTAACCGGAGGATGGAGCTGCCTGGTATGCAAACGTCTATCAGCTCCCTTATCCCCCCAAAAGGAGGATGGTGAACTGCAGGATAAGGGTAATCTCAGCCTGCAGTCCACAAGGTTTGAGTTTCAGATGAATATGGCATCACAACAACATCATATAACCTCGTCAGATAATGTGTTCATATTCTTCAACCTCTTTATCTCTGCCCTTGAACAGAGACGTTTCCTTCACGAGAATAACTCTCTCCCAGTCAACATTCTAGGGAAAAAACGACTTTTCTAAGCATTCCACTAGTTCCCAGTGATGCTGATAAGTTAAGCCCTGAAGTGCTTAGCCCATTCTTAACCTTATCATCCCCAATATGTCATTTGTATTTCATTCTTGCTGATACCAGACGATTTTATTCGGCTAAGGGAGAGCGCTCGAGAAGGGAAGGAGTTAACGAAGGCTTTCTCTAATCCCTCCAGTTCGAAAAGTCTCCCTTAAGCAGAATGCAGTAGTCTGGGGGTAACGGTGATAAACTAAAACAATTTATCATCCAAGTGAAATGGTTAATCTTTAAATTCTTGAACATCCTTCAGTTTGCAATCCAACTGCTGCTGCTGCTGCTGCTGCTGCTCCTGTTATTGTGGCTTCATTTTAATCTGAAACGTAAACTCGGTGAACAGCAGGATTAACTTGCCTTTCTCCGGTAGTCTACAACCTTCCTTTCGTGGGACAGGGGAGTAACTGAGGGACCTTTGTGTAAGCAGCCAGTTGAGTCGCCTTGTTATATCGCTGGCACCAGATGAAGACCTATACCTCTCCACCGCCATAGTGTAATTCAGCTATATCGATTCTCTGTGGACCCCATAGTGTGTATCTTAAATTTCCGCTGATTTCACTGTGACGTCTGAACTGCCGTGAAGTTTTTGCTGTTACATCTAAAATCATGACTCTCAAACTTCTTCACCTCTCTTCCTATCAGTGTATTTAGCGATTGTTTTTAATTACTTTTTCTGTCTCAAGTGGATGGTGGTATTGATAGTTGTTTTATATTCCGATTACCTTCTGTCACCACAATCTTTCTGCGGATCGTGGTGCTGGTGAAATAGAGATGCTGTTGATGGTACTGATCGTGGTGGTGGTGGTGGTGGTGGTGCGTAGTGGTGGTGGTTGTGAGAGTGGTGGTAGTGACAGCAGTAATGATAGTGGCTGTGGTAGTGGCAGCGGTAATGATGGTGGTAGTAGTGGTAGCAGCGGTGGTAGTGGTGGTATGGATGGTAGTGGTAGTGGTGGTGGTGTTAGTGTAGCGATGATGGCGGTGTCAGTAGTGGTGGCAGTGGTGTTGATGGTACTGGTGGCAGGGATAGCCGCAGAGATAACAGCAGCAGTGACAGCAATAACGATAGCAGTGGCAGTGGCAGCAGTAGTGACAGTGGTGGTAGTGGGTGCGTTGGTGTGTGATAAGTGGTGTGTGAGCAGTAACGTCCCTCCACCACACTGTTCCCCCGCGTTATTACATCTCCACACTCACTCCACGCCTCTCATTACCCCAGTTACTGTCCACCTCGCAAATCCCAACGGCACTAACGCACTCTTTACCTGTTTCATGAGCCATTTACCCAGCTGTATTCATTGTCTAATGGGCCTTGATCTTAATTCCTACTGTACAGGAGGTAATGGATCGTTACCATTTTATTCTTGATATCACTAGATGATTTTATTCAGCTTGAGTATTGCATGTCTTCCCTGAACCACAGTAAAAATCTTTGCAGTTTAAACTCCACGAAACCAGTGGCCACTCCTAAGAAAGTAAAGAGTCGTCTGAAGGTTATAGGGATGGTGGTAAGAATGGGAGACTTTGAAATGACAGGACTAAAAGAAACTAGAAATATACTCAGAGCTCAGCGACAGTGCTACCAAACTCTGACTTTCACTCATGACTTAAGCTTCAATCAGTCGACACCAAAATCCAACAACTTCTTTCCATCTCCACACACAGTGTATGAGCCAAGTTTGATCCGGATCATACTGGGCATTTATGAAACATTTTATCTTTCAGACATACAGAGTTATATACATAGATACCTACTCGATCATATGAAATATTCCATCGCAGACGCTACTCAGGCTGAAACGAGTAGAAGTATAAACTCATAAGGAATATATGCATTTCTTTGTGTGTGTGTGTGTGTGTGTGTGTGTGTGTGTGTGTGTGTGTGTGTGTAAAAGCCTTAGCCAATCACGAGGACAAATTAATTTGACACGCACGGGAACCATCCAACAGGAAGAGATGAAAACGTTGACAAGTTGTTGGTAGCTGAAATTTTTCCATATAAAATTGTGGTCAACATTATCACTGCACAGTGCCCGACAAAACCGACGTCCCTCGCCTTACGCTATACTAAACCCGAGGCCACTGATACAGCGTCAGTGATGCGTCTGGATCTGGTTCATGTGTGATCCAACAGATGGCGCAGTCAAAAGCGAGGAGGGGGGGAGGGGACTGGGGGATAGGAGACAATGATGAGATAAGGTGAGACTAGTCCCGGCAGCAGCAGGAGCAACATCTCTTCCCCAATCTTGTGGATCGTGGGTTTTTACTGCTGCTGCTTTCGGCCAATCCAGTTGACAGCATGCCAGTTGACTCCTCTTCTGACACTGCTACCGCCTTCGACCCGTTGAGGGGGGCATCCAGCAGTAGTTCTACGCCGTCAGGAGCCACTAAGATCACTGGCACCGTGGTTTGGTACAACGTGAAGTCTGGATATGGATTCATCAAGCGTCGGGACACCGGTGCTGATGTTTTCGTACACAGACTCGGGATCGTTGCACCGAATCCACGGCACTTTCGGCGCTCTCTCGGTGAGGGTGAGACGGTGGAGTTTAGTCTCCATCAGTCACCTAAGGGTCCTGAGGCTAAGGGTGTCACTGAGCCGGGAGGTGTTGTTGTGCAGGGCTTTGCTCATGCACGGCGGCGCCCCGCGGCACAGAAGCACCGGCCTTCGGGTCCTGGGTGTTCTGTGGAGATAAACACCATTGTTGCGATGTGTGTTGCGACGGCTCGGGCTTTTTGTGGGGATGACAAGGCGGCTCTGCGCGTTCTCCTC
>JAGKTI010024585.1:0-14318 GCA_018397915.1 Birgus latro | reverse complement strand
CAAACTCTCATCCCTTTTCTCTCCAAGTCTCTAATGCAAGAGTTAATCGTTATTCCCAGTCCTTCATTTATGCAACTGGTCAGCACTAGAATTATCTTCCTCTGTCTGTATTCCCTACGTCGTATGATCTCCAGTCTTTCAAACGCAGTGTATCCAGGCATCTCGATATGAATGAATCTTGAATTTGGCTCTCTTTTGTATTGTTTTTGTTTTTTCTTGGAAGGAACAGTTTGTGGGCCCATGGCTTTTGGTTCCTTCTTTCTTGCATAAAAAAAAAAAATACCTCCAGCTTTCACTGTTTTCATCTCCTTTACTGCCTCTTTTTCCACTGCACTTTTTACTGCACTTTTTCCATCGTGATCAAACAGTCATTCAACTCTCCTGACACATTGATTCCTTGCACTCTTCCATCTGCCACAATCTCAGCCTCCCTTTCCTCCTCTACATTTAACAGTCTTTCAAAATACTCCGCCCATCTCTTCCTTACTGCATCCATCTCAATTAACATTCTTCCATCCTTCGCTTTTACTCGCTCTTCCTTCCCAGGCTCTTCCTTTTGCACCCGTTTCACCTCCTTCCAAAGCATTTTCTTATTCTGTTAAAAATTCTCAGTGAACCACCTACCCCACCTCTCATCTGCTGCTACTTTAGCATCACACACAGCCCTTCTCTCCTTATTTCTCTTTTCCTTATACCATTCATATGACACCCCATCCCTCTGCAGCCACACTTCATATGCACGTCTCTTCTCACCCACAGTCATACTTACTTCCTCACACCAACTTTCACTTTCTTTCCTTTCACCACCAGCCACTCGTCTCTCACCACACACCTCTTCCGCATGTCCCACCACAGCACTCTTAAACGACTGCCATTCCTCCTCCACACTGCCATTCTCCTGATCTTTCACTGCGTTCCACTCATCTTTCAATTTCTCCTGATACTCTATCATTTTCTCTTTTTTATCCAACTCACTCACTTTCAAAACCTCCCTGCCACACCTAACACTCCTAGCTCTCACCCGTCTCTTACCTACTCTCCACTTTCCCTCCACCAGGTAATGGTCAGACATACCTTCACCCTCCCCTCAAAACTCTCACATCCAACAATCACCCTATTACATTCCTGGACACAACCAAATAGTCCACCAATGCTCTGTTAACATCCCTTCCACGCTCTGTCAACAACCCTTCCACTCTCCTGTCTCACCCATGTATACTTATAAATATTTTTCTTCTCAAACAAGGTATTTCCAATTGTTAGGAATCTAAAATATCATAAAATAATAGCTAGGAGCATATAGGTTGACTCAAGAAGTAGGAAGGAACACAGCTCACAGCATTTCCTTCTCACCAAGGGCAGCAGGAAACAGCTCGCATTTTTATACGATGGGAAGATGACCAAGTAGAACATACATACACACATACAGGTTTCTAGAAGGTTCAAGGATGGATAGTCCACGTGACAAGGCTTTCCTCCACAAGAAAGGAGGGAATCTAGATCACATTTGGGAGAGACACGACAGAGAGAGTAACTCGGGGTTGGGAACTGGAGAAGCAGAAGAGGGGTTTAACGAGAGAGCTGTAAGACAATGGGACATTTCCATATCCTCATAATGACGCCTAATTTTCTATAAAGGATTAAACCTAGAGGAACCACACTTGGTGGCATAATAGAAAGTGATGACATAAGGTGACACGCTCAATACGAGTTACCTTGACCTCAAAGTCTCTTCATAGCTTGGCTTCTAGAAGGCAATGGCTGTGGAAAGTTATTCTTTATGAAATTTCTCCATGGAAAATTTTACTGAACTATTATTATTATCATTATTATTATTATTATCATCATCATCATCATCATCATCATTATCCATGGGAGGGAAATAGGTCTATGGGAATCTACCCGGTAAGTCTCTTTTGGAAACTAAGTTACTTGAGGAATTTTATCCATGAAGGAAGAAAAGCTCAAGCAGGAAAATATGCCTGTGGAAAAAGTGTCTCCACAGATTAGAAATAGGTTCATGTAGTAAACATTTCACGAAGCACTCCATGATGAAAATTCGTTCAGAGAGAAAACTGGATCAAGGGATGCATCAGTTCAAGGGGAAGTATAAATACTATGTAGAAAACTGGTTATTGGCAGAAAATAGGTCTGGGTTAGTGGCAGATAAGCAATGGAGGAAAATGGGTTCTGAGGAAACCGACCCATGGGGGGAAATATGTACTGGGAAAACAGGGGGATGAAGGAGGAGGATCAAATAATGTGGTCCACAAGAGAAAAATGTTTGTGTTTGTTAATCCCCAAGAAGGTATAACATGAGACAGGCTTGTATGTGAGTGAAAATTACTTGATAAGAATGAAAGAATGACTGTATATGCATATAGGTCCAAGTCTGCCTAACCTTACTGAAAACAGCTTAGGCTAAGCATTATATGCTTTGGTTAGTTAACATTTGGTTCGGTTAGGTAAGGTTAAGTTTGGGTAGATTTGGTTGTTACATTGTACGGTGCATATCATGTTAGGTTAGGATCGTTAGGTTGTATAAGTTTGGTTAAATTAGGTTAGGTTCGTTAGGTTCGTTAGATTAAGTTGGGTTAGTTAAAGAATATGATAAAAATTAATGTCAACTCTGAAAGACATAAAAGGAGAAATAATAAATTTCATGAAAACAAAATGAACGTAGGCTAATCTAAAAATATAAGGTTAGATGAGTATAATTCAGGTGAGGCAAGACTGGGTTAGGTTAGGATAGCTAAGGTTTTCTAATGATAAGTGCAGTTAATATATTACATGTAATTTTGTGACAATCAATACCCCTTATCAGTTTCAACTGGTGACTACTCTCTCTAATAACTTTTATTCCCATTCACTATAAGCTACAATAATCACTGACCTCAAATAAATGAGGTAATACTAGGATAATACCGGTTAAGCAAGCATCAACTTGCCCAAAATTGTGATACGTGTGTCCCTGCGAGCCTTGACCAGCGTGTTTACGTTTTGCCCTTTTCCAAAGTTATCTAAACAGGAAAAACTGTTTCCAGATTTCCATCAGATTAGTGAACTATATTTGCACACTGTACTATACATTATATATTAATTGAAAGTTCATACAAATTTTACATTGCAATATGATATCGGAAATATGTTGAATGAAAATAATGCCTGTGTAAAATATAATATAACGTTGGAACGGGCCTATTGGCAAAGGGAAGTGTTTGGAAACTCCCTGTACTGTTGTTTGCAGATGATACTGTGTTGTTAAGTGAGGACGAAGGGGAGCTGCAAGGCTTGGTAGATGAGTTTGGGAGAGTGTGTAAGAAACAGAATCTAAAGGTGAATGTAGGGAAGAGTAAGGTGATGGTCTTCGAGAGAAGTGAATTCAGGGAATGTACAGTAAGATTGGATGGAGAATGTGAGTGCGTTTAAGTATTTGGATAGTGATGAGTAAGGATGGAAGTTTAGAGCATGAAGTGCTTGAAATGGTGCAGCAGGGAAGAAAGGTTGCTGATTCCTTGAAAGCAGCGATAAGAAACAGGGAAATGAGCATGGAAGTGAAAAAGCTACTACATGACAGTATTGTGATACCAACTCTAACGTATGAAAATGAAGGCTGAGCCTTGTTGGAAGGACAGAAGTCAAGAGTGAGAGCAGTGGAAATGAGTTATTTGAGAGAAGCATTTGGAGTCACATGGAGAGACAGACTGACAAATGAGGAAGGGAAGGAGCATTTTGTGTGGATGTGCATGATAGGAAGCGTTAGGAGAAACACATTAAGGTGGTTTGACCATGTGGAGAGGATGGAGAGTGAGAGACTGACGAGAAGAGTGTGTGAGTGAGGTGGAGGGGGGGAGAGGGAGGGGGAGACCAAGGATGAGATGGAGGAATGGAGTGGAGAAGTATATGAGAAAGGGGTGTGTGAGCTCGGAGCAGGACAGTGAAATGGTGGGGGAAAGAGCGACATCGAGGCAATTTGTTTGTGGCCACCTCGTACGGAATTGAGGCGTCTGGCAATAGATAGATAGATAAAATATAATACAGCAAAGCCGCAGCCTATTTAAGCTTTCCCAGAGGCTCGGTACGCGTTCTAACCCTTGCAGTGACATTGACTTCTGCATCAGGTTATTGTTAGTATTGGTAGTTCCGTGACATATTATTCAAATGGTATTTTTATCAATCAGATTATCAATAAACATTTTCTAACAGTGCTGAAATATTTGTTCACGTGATTATATTACAAATTTTGTATAGCACATTCTGTTTGTTATTTCTCATTTTTTCTTCGGTCACTACGGGCCACTCTTTTCCTCTTCGAGGGCCATATATGCCCTGCAGACCACCAGTTTGACACCTCTGATATAGGTGCATATGGTCACTGAATATATGCGCATATTTTAAGCAACTGTACCTGCAAAAGTTGTAAGCAGAGAGCTCCTTGCATCACATACAGCGCCAAAGAAGATAATCAGCAGCAGACCGTGCATCATCATCCTTAGGTCCAATACCTGTGAGGGCAATCAGCTGTTTAGATATGGACAAAAGTTCATCCATTATCATGCAGAACTCGTTTAATCATCAGTAAGATAGGGGTCTGGAACCAGGATACAAAGTACCGGCGTTTAAGACAAGGGTGACAGCCCCCAATGTGCCCAATTGACATCGATTTAGTAATGATCCCGAATCAACCCTCAGACGGAAACCTTTATGGTTCCCATCCAACTAAAGCACCTGAACCAAATAGACCACAAATCATTAATCTGGTTGTATGGTTACCACCCACCTTGGTAAATGTTTTCGTAGATTACAAGAAACCACTTGGCTTGTCACTCAGGGTAGGATCACCAGAAGGATGCATTGCATGGAGCAAATGGATGGTGGCTGCCCCCTCCTACCATATAGTTCATGTAACAAAATAATATAACCAATTGGAAGTGTATTAAGAAGCATGTCAAGAGACATCCAAATATATAATTATGAGAGTACTGCTTCTGTATCGATAGTATTGGTTCATATCTATGTAATGCACTTCTATAATAAGAAAACAATTGCCTCTTCTTCTAACGGCTGTCACTGATGTAATTCCAGGCATAGAAGTTAAAGGCAAAAATCAGTTAATGTCAAAGGGGGTGTTGCATTTAGTTAGCTGCAGGGTTAGCTCCTTTCACTTCTGCTGGAAGCAGCATGGCGCTATATCCTCGAGTTCGCGGAAGAAAGTCTCGGCAAAACATCGACAGAACCGGCAAACGCATATACAGTTAGCTCCATAAAAAGTGTCTCGCTTTTCTGCTCAGAAACAGAGGAAAGCAGCAAAGCAGTATTGGTACTGTCCAGTGGCGGAGGCCCATAATGCATGTAGCAAAGCCTCCGCGACGTTTGGCAGACAGCAGGAGGTTAGATCATGCCATAAAAATGTCATGCGTAAAGATTCAGTGCTGAATGGAGATTCTCTGTTAGACCGTTCGTAAGGCACGACTTTCCCCAAAGGCAGTGGGTTGGGGCACACTCTTTTAGCACTGTGGTGTTAAGAACAGTTTTCTTCCAGTCAAGACTGAGCCTGCTAACTACATATAGAACTTTGGATGTAGGAGGGGGAAACAGATGTATGGGTGTCCACTTCATGCGATCCTCTTCTAATGAATCCAGTCTTCCATCAGCATACTGTTTATGTTGGGTAGGTAGAGCAGTAACTGCATAGATTTTTGGTGACAAAGAGTTCCACCTGCATGTGGCCAGACCTGAGAACCAGTGAGTTTAATATGCCCCTCCAGAGAGTCCATTCGTCTACGGCAAACTTGAACATCCAAAGGACATTTGTGCTATGGCTCCTCTCCCCAGAAAGTAGAGCCAACAGGTACCAACGGTGATTGTGAGAGAGCTGCTGTATTTCTTCCGCCTGTGCAAGGAAGTACTCTGGCCTTGAAATGCCATACTATTTGGTGCAATATACTGCTGCTTGGTTGTCCATTTGTACTACCCTTTGCATCCTGGCATTTATGTGCTGACATGCTTTGTCCAGGACCCCTTCTGTTGGTGTCCTTCACTTGACTGCATGTCCAAACCCATGTCTGAGGCATTGGTTACGATCATGAGTTATGGGAGTCTGACACCATTAATCATCAAAACAGTCTCCTGACCCCTGCAGGGTCTTGACGGAGCAAGTGTTGCGTGAAGCTTCCTTTCTGCTGAGAACATGTTTACCTCCCGTGGTAGACGGCAGTGGCACAACCTGCCAAGGTAAAATGCATTCGCTGTTAAGTTCAGTACCCATAATAGGGACTCCCAGTCTTCGTGACTTCAGGTTGGCAAGAACTGTTCTAAACCAATTTCCCTGAAGGCAGCATGCATTGTCCTGGGAAATGTGCACACAGACTCGACTGGAGTCCTACTCGAGGCCTAACAAGAATACTTGCTTCACAGGGGCTAAGGAAGATTTGTCCATATTGGTTCTGAAGCAGAGCTCCGCAGCTGCATTGATTACCTAACTTATATTTTTGTGAAACTCCTTCTTGGTGGCTGCTGCGAGAAGCCAGTCATTGACGTGCATTGATTCCATCTAACACCAAACGATACACCAGCACCTTTGTTAGCCTGATTAAAACACAATAAGCTAGGCAAAAACCGATATGCCAGCATGTTGACTGGTATGTCACTCAAATTGGTATGAATTTCTTATGACACTGGTGGGTGGGAATGTGTCAGTAGGTGCCATGGAGGTAAAATATTGTGAGCTACTCTCCCCGACGGACACGAAGTCGAACCTGAGTCGTCATCAGCTTCCTGAAACAGTGGGTAGTAATTAACTGTTTGAGATGGTTGAGGTCCATTACCAGTGAGTCATGTGATTAATCGTGCTTGGGAACGGTGAAGGCGTCAGAGAGGAAACTAGTCCTCAAGAGAGCTCCACCATCTCTTTTTCTAGCAAGTCATCCATATGGGGTATTACCTTGTGGATTGGTCTCAGTGTAGGAGGGAGATATCATGAAGGGAGCACGTTTGGTTGATGGCTAAGTAAATCACTCATTGACCATGTGCGCTGCCCACCATGACTGTGGCAAGGCATGTGCGTGGTTTGCCAGGAATCTGGGGGAAGGCTGGCCTGAGCCAAGTGAAGCAGAGCCCTGTGGATCAGTGCTGGTTGTGTGATGCTCCTTTGCTAATGTAAATTTTTGAGAAGTGAGGGCCTTGTCACAGCTTGTCACACTGGATGTGTTCCCTGGTACACATGGAATGCTTGTAGTGATGAGGAGAAAGCAACTTCCCCCAATTGAGAGAGGTTAGAAATCAAGGCAGGAGGTGTATTGTACATAGTAGGCCAGCATATGCCTCGTCCACATATGCATCCAGGGCCAGGTGAGGAGGAAAGAAAGTCCCCTGGATGATTGCTTCCCTGGACACTCACTCCGTCGTGGTGAACACCGTGTTTGTAACATTAACCCATTTACGACCAGTGTCCTTAGTTTAGGACAGAACTGGAAGTTTTCAAAAGTTAATAAGGAAGGAAACCCTGGGTAGGGACCTATGAGCTTCGCCACTATGAGCCCATATGCCGAGGGTAGTACGCCTAGTACCCTTCAGGCAGAATCACTCATACAGGAACCTTGGGAGCTGGTGGGCACTGACAAATCTATCAGTTTCTTTAACCCATTAACGCCCAGTGTCCTCAGGGTAGCATGGGAATGAGGTTTTTCATAAGCTAATAAGGAAAGGAACCCCAGGGTAGGGACCATGAGCTTTAATACAATAAGACAATAGGTGGAGGGCAGTACGGTTAGTACTTTCCAGCAGAATCACTCACAAAGGAAACGTTGAAAGTTGATGGGCTATTGTGCTTCTTCACTTCTGTGTTGGAGATTGTTAGCAAGTTATCAGAGCTACTTTTATACTGGGCTGTCAGTACCAGTAGAGAACCCGAGAAGTTAGGCTGCTGATGGGAGCCAAGTCCAGAGAGATGACCAAAGATGACAGTTTTCCCTCTCTTCACTGACACTGGGAATTGGATTGGCATAGCCCTGTAAGGAACATTGTGAGAGAGCCAGGCTACTGCTCGAGACGTGACAGGAAGTGGGTTGGCAACAGTGAGGAGGCAAACTCCTCTGAAAACATTGCTTCTTTACAAGTGTCGTGGTAGTCGACATCCCACTTGGCCCAGGAGAATGAGAGGGTCACCACCGATGCTCTGAGAGTGTTGTCCTCCAAAGCCATTAGTTGCATGATGCTGCCTTCTTCGATGGATGACTGGGAAGTCACTGCATCATTGTAGACGTCTGTGACGGCAGTGGCATTGGTCATGAAGGGCCTTACTCTCGCTTGCACCTTCTTGAGCCAGAGAGGGGGGGAACTGGACTTCCGTGGTTTCCTTCACCATTAAGACCCACCGAAGATCAGTGTTCTGGCATTCTAGAACGATTTATCAAACTGCATCGTGAAGGTTTTGAAAAATGAGATCTGCACAAGTAGCTTCAAACCCTTCAGGACTATTTGCCGGTTAAGAATCAAGTGGTCCTTGCTGGGTCTGGCTATTCCGTCGTCTTCGTTCTCCTTCCCCTATAAATTTAAGGGTGTGTATTTGTTTAAAGGCGGTTGGGGATTACTCTTCTACTGTACTGGATAATCCTTTCTGGAACCCAGTCAAGTAACGATCGAGAATCAAGGGATGAGGAATGGGAGGACAGTGACAAAGAAGGAAAATAACAACTTCCAGTATCCTGGCCACGGTTTAGCTCTGCGACTGCCTGTTGTAGTTTTAATCTATTCCACCAGTGAAGCTATGGTAAGTGCAGGACTTGAGACATATGAGTATTGTGAGGTGGTCCAGTAAGCTGATAAACACTGTTAATAGTGGTAGCACTCGATCTCTCCCGTTGCCCTTTGCTCCAGGGATGGCTGGTGTTGATGAGTGAGGTCTCTGCTATGGTCCAGTGTAGTGGGTGCGTGGGGTGTCATGGTTTTTGCTTATTTCTCTTGACGGTCTGTATGGCTGGAGAGGCCATGTGATTGAAATGTTTTTGACGATGCAGCATCTGTCCTCAGATTATTTTTAGACTCTTCCTCCGTCATTACCACTCTGGAGCCTTTCCAGGCCACAGGGGACTTTCCTCTCTGCTCCAGCTTTTCACTTGGGATAGGACGAGGTCACATGAGGCTGGTTCAGCTCTGCTGTTCAGTCCAGAACACACAGTGCCAGCGTCTTATGCAATGTATCTGATAATGAAACTTGCTAGGGGCAGGTCAGTACTAGATATTGACAGTTTTGATCTGCACCGTGGCGCTGTCTCAGTTTATGGCAGAGAACCTAAGATTTATTCTCAAAGGGTTGGGAGCATCCTTATTGAAGTGTCTTCCCCACAATAATGCTCCCAATTCCAGGCTCTGATTTCTTTTTCAAATGCCGAAGCAACCTGTGTTCCACATGCCATATTTAACAGATGCAAGAGTGCAATCTTTTCCCGTGAAGTCCTCCGAAACCCAGAGTCATGATTGTTGGAGAAACAGATCTTCTGGTGTGTTGGGTGTTGAGCGCCTGCAAAAGGAATTTGATGGTGTCCTGACCCCGACTCTGACCTTGCTCCTCACTTTTGACAGGTTAACCTTACCTACTCCTGTAATGCTGGCTTGCTTATTCCTGTAAAGCCTTATGTGCCGACCCCAAAGCGATATTTCCACTGCCAAGACTATGGCCATGTCAGCCGATTTGCCTCCGTGCACAGGCTGACCGTCCTGGTGTCTGTGTCTCCAGTGGTGGACCAAGTCATACTAGTGATTGTCCATGACCTCTTAAATACTATGAGTGTGGAAGTCCTCATGCTGTAAATTCTAGAAACTGCTCTTGCTACTGCCTCTAGAAGGAAATTTGTCCATTTGGACACATGAGAAGGTTTTGGTTCCTGAGGCTAAGAAGAGAGCCCAGACTCGCTTTTTCAGGCCATAGACGATTATGCTGCTGCTCTTTCTGGAATGCTAGTGTGCTGTCGGTGTCTCATAGACTGCCTCTTTCCAATCCAGTGCCCACTCCTTTGCCTAGAGATTTGCAGGATGCTGTCCCCAAAGTTAGTACTGTTTGTAAGATTGATGTTCGCTCATTCTCTACTCCGACTGTTTATGGCCCCACTTTGGTGGCTGATGGTTCACATACTTCCTTCGTGGTGATGGATGTCCACGTTGACATGTCTCCTTCTCCTTCCTTGTCCAGTATGCCTGAGGTCCCATCTGTACCCGGGAAACGTCACTGTGGTTCTTCAGAGTCCTTTGAGCCTGAAGACCGGCCACCTAAGGTCTCTGTTGTCAAACCTTGTGTCGACCTCTTCCTGTTCTCTCTGCCATGGAAGCTGAGCGGACTCGCGAAGTGAAAACTGCCTGTGGTCTGGTCCCCACCTGGGGATGGTGCTAGACAGACAGTTTGTGTTTCAGCTCTGAAGCATGGGATGTCATTCTCACAGGGTTCTAGTACTGTGGCCTCTCCCACCACTTGTGGGTCTTCTGATGGTGGTACTACATCACCCAGGGCGGCCTACAAGCCACTTTCCAAGCCAAGTATTATTCCACAACAGAGGAAGAGTGTTGTAAAACTTTCCTCTTCCTCGTCCTCATGTTTGCCCACTGATGTTCGGCATAGGGTGCGTGATCCCACTTCTGAGCAGTCTCTTCAGAAGGGAGGCAACACTCCAAACCCGCTTCCTTGTCAGGAGGTGTTCAGTCCTGCACTTAATTATCATCCCATCACTATGGGTTCTATCCCCCAGTGGAATTGTCGGAGTGTATGTGCTAGCTATGAGGAACCTGTCATCTTGTTGCTCAATTTACCCTTCTATGCATGTGCATCCAGGAGACCATGGTTGGTGATGTAGTTTCTTTTTAGTCCTTCTGGTTACCATGCCTTTTATTCTGATTCCGTGCCGGGCCAAGGTCGTCACGGAGGTGCTGCAATCTTCCTTCATCTGGATATTCCATACAGTCATCATCTGCAACCCCCTGCAGGGTGTTGCTGTCCGGAAATTTTTAGGTCGTCAGCATACACTTTCCAAGCTTTATCTTCTTCATCGTGGCACTGTTGAAAGGGCGGATCTGGAACACTTTATTCATGGTCTTCCCACTCTCTTTGTGTTATTAAGAGATATGAATGGTCACCATCCATTGTGGGTTAACAGTAGCGGCAACCTGTGGGATGATATGCTGGCCTCTTTAGTGAAAGATGAGGAGTTGGGCATTTTAAACTCCAAGAAGATGACTTACTTCCATAGCCAGATAGGAACTTTTACTGCCATTGATTTGTTCTTATAATCAGGTGGTGCTGTTTTAGATTCTGACTGGGATGTGTTGCCACAACTGTATGACAGCAACCACATTCTGTTTCTCTTAACAGAAAGTGAAGGTGGACCGCAGCCTCATCTTCTTCGTTGGCCTCTAGATAAGGCTGACCGGCCACTTTTAAGGTAATTAAGTTCAATTCCCATTCTCTCAATGATTTTGGCTGTCTTACTGAGGTGGTGTCTTATTTCATTGACGTGTTGCACTCTATTATCTATACCAAGAACAAGGGACCAATTTCTTAAACGTCTGGTACCTGGCTGGAACTCTGAGTTCAGTTCTGCAGTGGAATTCAAATGAGTCGCCTTCTCTTGACTTCGTCGTCACCATGGGGATCCTCAGTGTTTGCTGATGTACAGGAGAGTGAGAGCACATATGATGCGGTTTTTAAAGGAGGCCAGGCATTCATCCTAGAAGAGTTATGTTTCCTCCATCAGTTCAAGGACTTCCCTCAGTCAGGTGTGGAACATGGTAAGGAGAATTTCAGGGTAATTTAATGTTCCTCCTCTCCTCTTTTATCTGCTACAGTTGGAACTGTGACTGCTGCTTTCAATACTGCAGAGTTACTTGTTGATCACTTTGTCAGTGTGTCACAGAAGGACACAGATTCGCCTTCGGCTTGCCATAGCCAGCGCCTAGAATTTCGTGGTCTCAGTTTTGCCCACCCTGAAGGAGAGTCTTATAATGTCCCCCTTTTTATTTCTGAACTCCAGACGGCTGTGTCACAGTGCCATGATTCCTCTCCTGGCTTTAATGATATTCCTCATGCCTTTTAACGTCACCCGTCTGAAGAGTACCTTTTGTTTTTCCTGTAATTGTTTAATAAGATCTGGTGTACTGGTGAGTTTCCAGCTTCTTGGTGAGTTGCTATATTTATCTCCTTCCCAAGACAGGTAAGGACCGCGTACAGGCTACGAATTATTGATCCATTTCTCTGATGTCTTGTATGTTTAATGCTCTGGAAAAGATGGTCAGTGTTAGGCTTGTTTGGTTTTTGGAGAAAGGTGACTTATTATCCCCTGTCCAGTATGGTTTTCATAAAATGCAATCTACCTCTGTTGCCCAACTGTCCTTTTAATATTCTGTCTATGAGGCTTTCTCCACTAACCAACACCAGGTCATGGTCTTCTTCGATCTGGAGATCTACGTCTTGACATTTTACTTTCTCTTTAAGAGTTTTGTGTTCGTGAGCGCTTCCCTATTTTTATTCAGCAGTTTTTATCTAAACGTTTTATATGAGTCCGAGTGGAAGAGTGATTTCTAAAGCCGGTGCACTTGATGATGGGGTACCACAGGGGAGTATCCTTAGTGTTACTCTTTTTGCTGTGGCCATCAACAGTGCAAGCAGTGCACTTCATAATGATGTCCGAGGTTCATTATATGTAGATGGCCTCTCAATTTCCTGTCTGCATCTAGAATATCTCTGATAGAGAGGAAGTTTCAGTTGGCTCTTAGTAGAATAGCTGAATGGGCTGAAACTCTTGGATGCCGTTTTTCTTCAGCAAAGACAGTGGCTATGCACTTTTGTCGTGTTTGGGTGGATCACCCAGACCCTGCCTTGCATATTTACGGTATGGTCGTAGAATATCCCGTGTGGAAGAGACAGTTTCTGGGTCTTCTATTTCCTAACCGGGGTTCCTCATATTCGTTCTGTAAAGGCAGATTATACTAAAGCTTTGAGTCTTCTGAAGGTTTTGGGTCTTACCTCTTGGGGTACTGACTGTCAGACCCTTCTCTTCTTGCACGGGTCTGTCATCATTCCTTATTCTTGAATATGGGTTTGGGATTTACTACTCTGCAACAGATGCCCATCTCTTGATGTTGAATTCAGCGCATCATGCTGGTGTATGTCTGGCAACTGTGGCATTCAGATCATCCCTGTTATTGAGTTTGCTGGTAGATGCTGATGCATTGCTTTAGGATTTACGACGCCAGTCATTGATGATGAGGTGTTGGTATCATCTTCATTGCCATTCACACTTAGTTTCTTTTGCCATCATCTCTCAGGATTCCCGATCTTCTTTTTATGACATGCGTCCTATTTTTCCGAAACCCTTTGGTTACAGGGTTCGGTCTGTTATGTTAGCCATCTGTTCCAAGACTGCCAGTTTGTCCACATCGGATCCCAAGGGTGGATTTTTGGCTACTCTCTCATGTGACATTTTGTTTGTCCGTTGTTGGTAAAAAGGGTTTACTTCTTTCGCAAGTGTCCCTCTTTCTCTTTTTAGAACGTGCCTCAAATCATAAGGGCTCTATCCTTGTGCTGTATATACAGACGGATCTAAAACTGATACTTGGGTAGGCTTTGGTGTTGTCTTCCCATCCCTCAGTGGAGAAGGTAGCCTTCCTAGAATTGCTTTAGGACATACAGCGCAACTGACTGATTCTATATGCTCCAGATCTTTTTTACTCTCCCCCAAACTGCTTTTGTTATTTTTAGCGACTTTCTTAGTGCAGTGTCAGCACTGGAGTCTTTTAATGAATTTCATTCCCTGGGAGTATCAATTTTTGTGTGGATTTTTCTTCTTGGCCGTTGCCGCCATCGTGTGGATTTCTGTTGGGCTCCCGTCCATGTAGGTGTGGTGGGCAATGAGAGGGCATGTACTTTAGGTAAAGGTGCATCCTCTCAATGGCCTCCTACCAATGACAGTCTTCCTGCTTCTGATATGGCGCCTTCCTTGAAGCATGAAATTCCCACGTGCTGGCAGAGACAATGGGATGGTGTTGCTCAGAACAAGTTGAAAGAAATTTTTCAGCGAGTGGTTGTGCCTCAGTGACTGGAAGTGGCTCTTGCTAGGCTTGACGTTGTCCACTCTCGGATTACGCATGGGTTCCTGATGTGTGGTGGAACTCAATCGTATTGTGATGATTGCCTTGTTCCCCTTACTGTACGTCACCTGCTAGTCGAGTGCCCAAGTCTCGGGGATCCACGTCAGAGATTTCTCCATAGGCATAAGGAGGAGGATGGTGCATTCTGTCTCTCCTCAATGCTTGGAAGAGCGTGTGGCAGTTTT
>JAGKTI010024584.1:0-14319 GCA_018397915.1 Birgus latro | reverse complement strand
CCATCCATATACAGATTGAACAACCATGGAGACATGACACATCCTTGTTTCAATCCAACCTTCAAATGGAAAGATTCACTCAGTTTGCCATCCACACGCACTGCAGCCTTAGCACCCTCATACATACTCTTCACTGCCTTCAACAACTTCCCATCCACTCCATATATTCTTAATACCTTCCACAAACCTTGTCTATCCACCCTGTCATATGCTTTCTCCAGATCCATGAAGGCTGCATACAACTTCTTGCCCTTCTCTAGAAACTTTTCCACTAAGGATCTAAGAATGAATATCTGGTCTACACAACCTCTTCCCTTCCTAAAACCTCCTTGTTCTTCTCCAACTAATTCCTCAGTAATTTCCCTAACTCTGTCAATAAGTATCCTACCATATATTTTTCCTATTACACTAAGAAGGCAAATGCCCCTATGATTACCACACACTGCTTTTTCCCCTTTTCCTTTGTACAGCGGAATAATTATACCTGACTTCCAATCCTCCGGGACTCTACCCTCCTCCTAAGCCAATCTGCACACCTTCCACATCCATTCTATTACTATCGCTCCCCCATGCTTCAGCATTTCACCACACACTCCATCAATTCCTGGGGCTTTCCCCATTTTAACTTTCTTCATTGCTTCCACCACTTCCATCCTGGTGATTTCTTCCTCTCTTCTCACAACCCTCCTTCTCACTGCCATTCCCCAGCCACTTATACTTGCATTACTTTCATTCTCTATGTTCAACAGTTCATTAAAGTGTTCTCTCCATCTGTTTACTTTTTCTCCTTTCTCCACTAGTAATCTACCATTTTTATCTTTCACACCCCCACTGACTTCGTTGGCACCCTGTCTAGCTCTCTTTACCTCCTTCCAGAACATTTTCTTACATTCCCTCCACTTTGCACTCAAATTCCTTCCAAACTCCTCATCCACTCTCTTCTTACTCTTTCTTACTAATCTTTTCACCTCTCTCCTCTTCACTACATATAACTCTCTCGTCCGTCTCTCATCTTCTTCGTCGCCCCTGTTCCTCATCCACTCATTATATGCTTTCTTCTTTTGTGCCACAGCCTCTCTCACCTCTTCAGTCCACCATGCTGTTCCCTGAACCCCCTTTCGTCTTCTCTTCACCCCACACGCAACCTCACATGCTGCACAGATTTCTTCTGTGAATACCTTGCACACACCCTCCACGTCTCCCATCTGCTCCAATCTATATTTACCCAATCGCTCCTCCACTTCCCTTCTATATTCAGCCTTTATTCCATCCTCTTGTAACTTTTCTACCCTCCTTGTAACACATACTTCCTCCTGTCTTTCCCTTCTCCTCTTCCTCCATCTTGTTAGGATTCTGATTCTGGCCACCACCAAGTGGTGGTCAGAAAGTCCACTCCCCCCAACCTCTATATACTCTTGCATCCATTATAGATCTTCTCATCCTTTCATCCACACACACACATAGTCAATCATTGCCTTCCGTTCATCCATTCCCCCGTCCTCTCTCCTCACCACTTGCCATGTATACCTATGGATCATTTTGTGCCTGAAGAGGGTATTAGCTACCACCAACCCCCTCCCAGCACAAATGTCCACTAAAGCACTGCCATTCTCATCCATCTCTGCAGGCATACCCCACTCACCAACTACTCCATCCACCTTCTCATTCCCTACTTTTCCATTCATATCTCCAATCAGAAACACTCTCTCATTCCTTTCAAACTTTTCCAAGCAGGCTTCCACATTTGTCCAAAACTCTTCTCTCACTCTACTTACACGATCTTGCGTTGGCGCATACACGCACACAATTGCCCACATTTGTAGTCCAACTTTGACTCTTACCCACACAATCCTTGACCCAGCTGATCCATACTCTCTTACATTCTCCTTCCAGCTGTTGCTCACAACAATACACACTCCCTCTTTCGCCCTCACATTCTCACCCACTCCCACGCATATACCCCATCCATATTCCCATTCTCTCACACTCTCACCTCGCCATTTAGTTTCAGTTATTCCACATATATCCACTTTCGCACTCTCAAGCACCTGTACAATCTCTCTCTCTTTCACCTCATCATTCATACCCCTCACATTCCTGGTCGCAATCTTTATCTCGTCCTTTGTCCGTTCCTTTGTCGTCAACTTTTGGTCAGTCCTGGTCCGAGGCTTTCTGTTCGTATTTTTAGTTAGTTGTTTTTATGGGGTGGGGCACTAACCGACCACCAACCCTTTTAGTCGCCTCTTATGACAAGCAGGGATACTGGGGGAGAATTCTTGAAAAACCCCCTACCCCCAGGGGGGGTATATAGAGTACATCAGATAGATATGCATAAAGAATAGGTTTTTACCATGAATAATATTGGTATTACCAGCATGGATATTTGCCAGCATGACAGTGAGAGCTTTTGCTTCTCTCTGTTAAAACTAACATTAATTGCCATGACGTATATAGACTATCAATAGAAGGGAATGTATTGTAGATTGACATGGTGCTATCACATTCTATGTAACTATTTTTTTTTTTTTTTAACGGAAGGGTGTGCGATTTTTCGTTTTTGGCTAACTTCTACTTGTCCTATTGGCCCCATAGACCTTTTCCAGTGATGTCACAGAAATCACGTGGTTTTGATTACGACTCCACATTGGACGGCACACTCCTTGCAGTATTGGCTGTCCAGACAGGGCTGTTAGAGATGAATCTGTTAGGATATATGCAGAAATCTGAATCATTGTCACCAAGATCTGTTCAGGAACAAGATAAATTGTTTGGGGGCTAGATCCTTACACCATTTCTAGGGAGAAATTCACTAGTTTCAAGGACTGGGGACTGAAACCAGATCTCGGATATGGTGATGTGTATCACTATTTGGTAAACACTCCAGAGTTCACCGAGGCATCCTTCAAGGTAAACAGACATTTCATATTGTTATGTGCAATGTAGATAGCTGCAATTGACATATGGTACTTGTAAATTGTCTTGGTAATTAATAATTTTGACGTGGGGCCAAGGGAGGGGTGATTGTATACATTGACTGGGAATCGAGTAGTTAATATGAATGGAATAGGTTTCCTAGTGATGTACCCTAGTTGCTATCCCCTATTTAGAAAGTTTCAAGCATAGTCTAGATAAGCATGTGGGGTTGCAAACAAAATTTGTCATTCTTGTAGTCACACTCCTGTGAGAGCTGCCTAGCATGGGCCTGCATGGGCATTTGTAGGCAGGGTAAATTAGTCACACTTGTGGGAGCTGTCTAGCATGGGCCTGTTGGCTTACTGCAGTTATCCTCTCATCATAATCTTCAAGTTAGGTCCTAAGTTAGGTTAGGTTAGGTTGGTTGGGTTAGCTTGGTTTAGAATTTAAAAAAAAAGTAATTTCCGACAGAAATTCATATCAGACTCACATTAATCACACTATAAACATTAAAAAATGAAAATTTTAAGCTTCAGTGTGAGTTGGTTGTGCTCGTAATTCTAGAAATTTACCAAAAGTTTTACTTATTTTGGAAATTTCAGTAATTATAGGCCTAGATATATACACACAGCCTATATACTGTATGTTTAAAGTAGTTTTACATAAAATGCATAATTGATAGTATATACCAAAACTGTCAAAATTACTTTTAAGGTTAACTTTTACATTACTGAAACATAACATTGGCACAAATTTAAATTAAGGTCATTTATTTCATGCTAATGAGTACCACACCATAAAACAAAAAGACGTCAACAATATAGTTTTAATGATTTTACATTTTATATCAATAAAAAGAAATCTTAGTAGCTACATACCTGGTAAAAGATAAATATAGGGGGCTGTTGATATAAGTGCATTATTTATCCTCTTA
This sequence comes from Birgus latro, assembly GCA_018397915.1. Classification (NCBI taxonomy): domain Eukaryota; kingdom Metazoa; phylum Arthropoda; class Malacostraca; order Decapoda; family Coenobitidae; genus Birgus; species Birgus latro. The sequence continues at coordinate 10,472 of JAGKTI010024584.1, read as the reverse complement.
TTTGTAATTAAAGTATTTTTGTACTAATTGAAAAATGTGTATTTAATTGGAGCATGTATTGACAGTTTTGCTTTCTGTAAAGAAACATTCATTTCTAAATAAAATAGAAAATTATAAATAGTATTACTAGTAATAATGCTTCAGTTGTAACTGATACATTGTTTAGCACACAAGCTCACAGTGGTATATAACAGTTTTATACTGAAATGTTGAACAATATTCTGTTCTGCACTATTATTAAAATCATCCACCATGACACAAATATCAGTTTCAAATGAATCGCACTGAAAATCATTGAAAAAATAAAAATGTAGGCTTTAACCTAACCTAACTTTAAGTGTGACTAACCTGTAATTAAACGGATTTACTTATGCATCTAATGTTCTTGATCACCACTGCTATGTCCAATTTGCTTTGGGTGAAACTCTGGAATAATAACAGAACAAGGCCTGACATGGTCCCCCCACCCCACTCTTTTCCCATGCACACACATGGCTGTGTGGGTCTTGGGCTCTGTGACATTAACATAATTGGGATATCCCGTGACACCTGCAGCTGCTAAGTATGGTAAGTATGCCCGTATCTACTCACAGATCATCGGCTCACCTGATATGAAATGCTTGCTACAGAGGTGAGAGTAGGCCATCGGCTGCCAATTCTCCCTCTTCACAGCAGCTGTCCACTTCTGCTGCTGTTCTCCGTTGGCTAGAAACCAGTAGAAGTGTACCCCACTTCCAGTTTTCTGCCTGGTCATACAGCCAAAGGCAAAACAGTGGAATACCATTGTGGATTCTGCAATTCTCTGTCTCTAGACGTCCAACAATTTGCCATCCAATGTGGCGCCGTAAACAAAAGTCGCATGACTCATGATGTCACGTGGAAAAGATCTATAGCTATAGTACAGTATTTACCTTTTTCAACCATACTGTGATAAAGAACAACTATTCAGCTTTAAAACAGTACCACATTCACTAGTCTACCATAAAAAGTTATGTACAGTGGCCAATTAAGTACAAATATCACTGCGCGATGGTGCACTCTATGTGTGCCCAGCTGAATCTGGCACAGACACAATCTGCAGAGGGCCGAAAATCTCAAAGGGTTAACTTCCAGGACATCATAGAGTTTTCCTTTCTTGAATCACTTGACTCCAGTTTCTTGTCTCCAGAATTTTAGGCTTGGCAAACACTTTTGGTACATCTTGCCTATTCATTATTTATTGTAAAAAAAACTATAACCCAAGGTGGATGGGCTCAGTGCTCCGTCAAATTAACCATTTTAGAATTTTCTTCTACAAAAGAGTTAGAATCACCAGGCGTTGTAGAGGATATCAGAAGTCATAGTTGTTGGGTCGCCTTTTGTACAATTGTTGAGATTGTGTATAAGCTTGTTGGTGGTTTCCAGAACCATTTAGAAATTTTCAGTGGAGATGTTAGAAGTCGTAATGGTTTGAAGCTCGAATATAGAGTATGTATTCAACATTGTCTTGTACTCTTTGTCGCAATGGTCAGCTCAGCATCCATACTTTAGTATTTGCTGTTGATAAAATGATTGAGACCTTCAGTTTTGAGCAGACAGTGCTCACAAACCCTGTGCAACTCTTGCTCTCAGCTGCTGATGAGTTCCATCACTCTTTCAGTTTCTCCTTTAAACTTTTCATCAGTCAGTGCATCTTCCTTGATAAACTTGCTGATGTTATGCCCATTCCTTTGTGTCAGGTCTTCACCCAGATGTTTTACAGCACCCTTAAGCTCACTCTGCAGACTGTGGGTCTTTGTCTCATAATGCTCAGGACCTATAGGGACTTCACCATCGACAAAAGTTTTAGTAACAGCATCATTTGCCTCTAGAGGATGGGCAGTGTTACCCAGCCTTTTGTGGGTAATGTTGAAATTACAGTCATTATCGAAAATCTTAAATAGTGTTTTTGATTGGAGATATGAATGGGAAAGTAGGGAATGTGAATGTGGATGGAGTAGTTGGTGAGTGTGGTGTGCCTGCAAAAGTGGATGAGGATGGCAGTGCTTTAGTGGACATTTGTGTGGGGAGGGGATTGGTGACAGGATTTTTTTTTTTTTTTATTCAATTTATTTGATTTTTTAATTAATTTGATTTTTCTGTTTATTATATAGCTAATATTTCAAAAGCAGTATACTGAATACTTTTTAACTTCATGTCTTGTCTATCTACTGATGGTTCAAGCTGAAAGCCACTGCCGAGGATCCAGATATATACCTGTTCAAGTCCTGTCTGTACACTACTGGTTAAGGCTGAGTTGCCAGTGGTAATCAAGACAGCATATTCCAAAGCTGATTATATTACCACATAGAAAAATCTTAAGCTGATATTATTTTGACATGGCGGCATGGCCTTAAGTGATCAAGCATAACCTACCTAGTCTTGTGGCTTTGGTTTTTTATTTATGGCTCATTATTTCAGATGTACAAATTGGTTCATTATTTCAGATGTACAAATAATTTCAATACATAGTTTACACAAATGTAAAAATATTTTGTTCATCATACAATGTAGCAATTTCTAATGGCACCATTCTCCAAAATCTGCTAACTTAATGCTTAAGTATCTGAATAAATGAATGCCAACACAAAGTTATACACAACTTTTATAAACCTTCAGATTTTATTTTTGTTAACTTTTAGATTTAAAAAAAAAATGTTTTATCAAAAAATGAATGATTTAATCACATGATTAAATCAATTTTATTTAATCAATGCCAACCCTGGTTGGTGATAGCCAATAGCTACACTCTTTAGGCACAAAATGATCCACAGGTATACATGGTGAGTGATGAAAAGGGTGGGTGGTAAACTGAATGAATGGAAAGCAGTGACTGATTATGTGTGTATGGATGGCAGAATGATAAGGTATGTAATGGATACAAGAGCATACAGAGATTGGGGGAGTGGACTTTCTGACCACCACTTGGTGATGGTGAAAGTCAAGGTTCAAGTGCAATGGAGGAATAGGAGGAGGGAAGGACGGGAGGAAGCAGTCCATACATGAGGGTAGAAAGACTGCTAGAGGATGGAAGAAAGGTAGAATATAAGAGAGAAGTGGAGGAGCAATAGGGTAAACATGATTTGAAGCAGATGGAAGAGGTGGAAGGTGTGTGCAAGATGTTTACATAAGAAATCTGTGCAGCATGTTAGGTGGTGTGTGGGATGAAGGGATGACGAAAGGGGGGGGTGGGGGGCATGGCAGACTGACGAGGTGAGGCAAGCTGTAGTGCTAAAGAAGAAAACATAAGGTGAGTGTCTGGGAGGCAGAGACATGAAGAATGTTAAGAGACGGAAGGGAGAGTTATATGCAGAGAGGAAGAAAGAGGTGAAAAGATTAGCAAGAGAAAAAGAGAATTGATGAGGAATTTGATTGTAGACTGGACGGAATGTAAGAAAATGGTCTGGAAGGAGGTAAAGAGAATTAGAGAAGGTGATAAAGAAGTTAGTAGGGGAGTGAAAGGATAAAAATGATAGATTGATAGTGGAGAAGAGAGAAAAAAGTTAGCAGATGAAGAAAACACTGTAAGGAACTGTTAAACATAGAGAATGAAAGTGAATGTGAGTATCGGTGGCTGGGGAGTGTCTGAGAGAAGGAGGGCGGTGAGGAGGGAGGAAGAGATCAGTAATATGAAAGTAATGGAAGCAGTAAAGAAAGTCAAAATTGGGAAAGCCCCAGGAATTGATGGAGTGTGTGGTTAAATGATGAAGCATGGGGAAGAGATAGTAGTAGAATAGATATGGAAAATGTGCATATTTGCCTGGGAGGAAGGTAGTCTCAGAGGATTGGAAGTCAGGTATAATTATTCCCCTGTACAAAGCATCGTTTAGTGGTAGGTGGTGGCGACCATCATCCACTCACTTGATGTAGTGCTGCCTACTTCTTCCTTAGCCTTTATCATTCTTTTTCTGTGCCTGCCCTCCTTTCTTCCTATTTCTCCTATATTTCCTGTCACTTCTTACTGCTTTTCTTTCCTTTACAGGTGGCATTACATTGAGTGACAAGCCAAATGGTTTCCTGTAAGCCAAGAAACCATTTACAACGCTGGGTGGTAACCATATAACCAAACCATTCGTGCTCCCTACGTGTCAACAAGTGGGTTGGTGGAGGGTTAGTGCCCCTCCCCGTAAAAAAAAAAAAAAAAAACTCAAAGTCATATGGCCACCCCTTACAGGATTATGGTGTCTGGCAATAGATAGATAGATAGACAAAGCAAAAGGGGAAAAAGAAGTGTGTGGTAATCATAGAGGCATTTTTCTTCTTAGTGTAATAGAAGTACAGTATATGGTAGGATTCTTATTGACAGAGTTAGGAAAATAAGAGAGGAATAGACGTGTTGCCAATTCTGGGTAAACATGGCAAGTGCACTCTGCCATGTACTTAAAAGCTTACGGTATATGTATTTTTAAATCTAATTTATCAGTTGCACTGATCAACACGTGATAACTTTAATTCTTTGCGGATGGAGGGAAGCAGCCGCTGTATTGGCGATGACGTCAGACTTCAGACTGCAGACGACGCTCCAATTCATCACACAAGGCTTTACCAGTAAGAGCGATAATACAGTAAGACCTCACTATAACGGACTAATTGGGGCTCAGGCCAGTCCGAAATATGCGATTTTCCGATAAAAGCGACATCCGGACTTACCCCTGCTAATCCGGACTTTTTCTGATATGTCAGGCATTAGTCCAGATTGCATCAGTGGTTTTCACCACCATTGCAGTATTGTACTGTGTTATACCTTCACTACATTAATCAAATGGTATAATAATACTGTACTGTGCACTGAAAAACATGTCTTTTACTTGTCTTATTGTGGTGAACAAAGGTGAAGTTGTCAAGCAGTCCGGACTGCTTTCTGGCTATATCGGACTTTTTCCGATATATAGGAGTTTAGTCCGGTAGCTCCTCGAGTCCGATAAAGGCGAATTCTGGTCTACTGAAGTCCGTTATATCGAGGTTTTACTGTAGTTGTCATGATATTTACCGACATGGCCACCGTAGATCCAAACTACACCCTGCAGGTATGTTGTGAAGGAATACTTTTCATAGCATTAATGGATGGTACCTGTTATGCAAGTAAATTGCGGTGAAATCGACTGGAAGTAGCTTACAGCTACTCCATTCCTGAGCGGTGCTCGTACCTCACAAGGTAGAAAATGTTTGACGTATGGCGTACAGTATCATTTGTATGAGTTTATATTGGTATTATGCTTATGACTGTTTAATATCTGACCTCTTCATTCTCAGTTTTCTGAAAGATCAGGTTCAGTGAGTTACTCTGAACTTGATAGTAATGTACGTACAGTCGACCTAACAAGTGACAACAGAGTAAGTTATCGGTCAGCGATGATTCACAACTCCTCTTTATATCTTTATAAAGTCAAACTCATTATGTAAAATTGTTGCAATTTCAAAATTGTAGGAAGCAGTGCGCTTGTTACGATAAGTCAATTCTAAACGGAACTAATTGAAATGTCAAAACTATCGCTTAGGGACAGTCAGGGATAATTTGCGGAGTTCATATCAAGTATGGTAATACAGAATAATATTTAGTAGCATAAGACTGGGAAGAAGAGAGAGTCAATAAAGAAATAAAATCAGCCATTATCATTTACAAAATTTCGCTTACCATACTTAGGAATGATTTAAAATAGAGTATTTCTGTTTCTGTTTTCTTTATGGTCGCGACAGACAGCGGGTAAGCAGCATAAGTAAGTAGAACTATTTTAGATGGTTTGATCAACTACCTCGAAAGGAGACTACTTTTACTCAGTGACATGCAGTTATACTCAGCATTTGGTCAGTTTTCCATCAAGAAAAATCTCTGAAAGAATTAATATACGGCAGTGAATGATGTGCAATTAAGTACTTGGGTAGTGTGATGAGTAAGGATGGAAGTCTGGAGGATGAAGTGCTTGAAAGGGTGAAGCAGGGAAGGAAGGTTGCTGGTTCATTGAAAGCAGTGATAAGAAACAGGGAAGTGAGCATGGAAGTGAAAAAGTTGTTACATGACAGTATTGTGATACCAACTCTAACATACAGAAGTGAAGCTTGGACCCTGTTGGAAGGACAGAAGTCAAGAGTGAGAGCAGTGGAAATGAGTTATTTGAGAGGAACATGTGGAGTCACATGGAGAGACAGATTAACAAATGAGGAAGTGAAGGAGCGTTGTGGTGTGGATGTTGATGTGATAGGAAGCGTTAGGAGAAACACGTTAAGGTGGTTTGGGCATGTGGAGAGGATGAGATGGAGTGGAGAGGTACATGAGAGAGGGGGGTGTGAGTTGGGAGCAGGGTAGTGAAATGGCGGAGGACAGAGTGACATGGAGACGATTTGTTTGTGGCCACCATGTGTGGGATTGAGGCGTCTGGCAATATATATACAGTGAAAGCTCGATTATCCAGGCTCGGATTATCCAGCCATCGGTATATCCGGGCCGTGACTGAATGGTTCAGTGGTACAATAATACATAGAATTATTTGAACGATAGCTCCGGTTGCTAGCGAGCGAGGCACGGGTAAACGAGCGTGAGTCTGTCTCCCTGCTCACAACTCGATCACATGGATGGAAAGGTGGAGTTTTGTTAGGCGACTGATAACCTAACCTAGCCTAACCTTGCTTAACTACCTAATAATTTAACCTATCCTAACCAGGGATCCAGTTGGGGAATTGGAAAACGAAATCCACTTCTTATTATGTTGAATAAGTTTCTTCCATTATGCCGGAAACAGTCGTAGGTACGGCCTGAAGAACGTGATGATGATAAAGGAGGAAATCTTTCAGCAAGAGAAGGTAATTATTACCAAATTCAAAGTAGAATAATACAGAAAACAAACTAGAGGAATATGAATTGAACTGGTAAAGTCTTTAGGCTGTATGCTTAGACGAAAATTTATGGGTTTCACAATTTTAGGGGACAAAATGGAACAGAAATGTTTGCTAATCAAAAAAAAATTGCTCTACCATCTCACGTGTTCTCTTAAGTTAGCATTCAGTTTCACAATCTTCGTTAGATATTGCGCTTCCCATTTCAGACTGGCAGAGCATATAGTTATTTCTGTCTCTTTCAGTTAAGTACACATTATGTTCATTCTTTTGTTCGTTCTTAAGTGTGTGTGTGAAAGAGAGAGTATTGATGCAAACAATAATGTATTCCATTAACCCCTTCATAGTTGTTGTCGGCCTTGAACGATGATTTACTGTACCGTTGTCAGTGACGGTGAGTTAAAAGCTATAAAAAAAAAAAACTGCGAGCAATTATGGGAAGGGATCGAAGGTCACTGATATGTTTACACGACCCTACTCTACTGTCGCAAGCAGCTAGGCGGTCACTTTCTCTCAGACGTCTTTGCCGATATATTTCAATGCTAATGTAACATGCCCCTTAATTTTGAGTAAGTTTCTTCCATTATGCCGAAAACAATAGTAGGTAAGGCTTAAGGAACATTATGATATCATAATAAGAGAGGAAATCTTGCTACGAGAGAAAGGTAATTTACCACCCTCAAAATAGGCAGAAAAATACAGAAAACAAACTTGAGGAATATAAATTGACTTGGCAAGGTCATTAGGCTGTATGCTTACACGATAATTTATAGGTTTCACAATTTTAGGGGACGAAATGGAGCAAAAATGTTTACTAGTCAGAAAAAAAAAAATACTTTCGTCTCACGTCTCGTAAGTTAGCATCCCACATTTTTTGTTCGATGTCGCAGTTCCCAACACATTTCGGACCGACAGAGCATACAGTTATTTCTGCTCTTTACAGCTGAGTGTACATTTACTGCTCATTCTTCGTTCGTTATGTGTATGTTTGAGACAGTATTGATACAAATAATTATGTATTTCTATTAACCCTTTCATAGCTGCCATTCTTGAACAATGCATTACTGCACCGGTGTCAGTGACGTTGAGTTAGGGAGCTATAAAGTCTGCGAACAATTATGGGAAGGGAACGAAGGTCACTGGTATGGTTATACAAACCTGCTGTACCATCCCAATAGCCAGGCGGCCACTTCATTCCAGATGTTTTCGTCAATATGTTTCAATGCTAATGTAACATGCGCCCTAATTTTATTCTTTCACGATTCATAGCAAATCAGAAGATTGGTTTAGGGACAAAAAAAATTAAAAGAGCACTGGACGAGTCTTACCACATCAGTAAGAAAAAGAAACTGATTTTAGAACTTACAAAAAATGGTTCCAAGACCTGCCACAGGAGCACGCAAATTTCTGAGCTCATTGCCATTGAGGGGGCTAAACATACGCTTTACTGTAAGCAGTAAAAGCACCTTACCTGATAAATCAGTTCATCCTGATATTCTGTTATGTTTTTCTGATTGTTTCTGGGTTGGCAAATAAATATTTCTTGTTAAATCTGTTTCCCCGTTGTTTTTAGCTGTTCTGCTGGTGTGCAACTCTTGTTGTTAGTTAAGGTAATGGCGGAAGATACTGTTCTGATCTCATTGTTTAACCAAACCTGGCCTAACTTAGCTTAACTGCACCTAATAATTTAACCTAACTTAATCTCCAGTTTGGAAGTTGGGAAACAAAATCCACACTTGAATATGTTGAGTTTCTTCCATTGTGCTGGAAACGATCGTAGGTACAGTCGCGTTCATGAGTTCTGTTACACAGGTGTTTTTGTTGTCTATTGCAGTGCTCACTGCTTTTGGAATATGGAACTTTTGTGCTTACTGCCTGATACACTGAACATAATTTGGTTGGTTAGCAAGTGAAATAGTTCAACATCCTACCAACAGTGGACACAACAGCAGACAAGACAATTACATGTGTATCAGGACTCACGAACGCGACTGTACAGCTTCAGGAACGTGACGATAATAACAGAGAGGATATTTTTCAGCAAGATAAAGAAATTTACCAAACTGAAACTAGAAAAATACAGAATCAAGCAGGATGCATATGCAAAGATTTGGTAAGGTCTTTCTGCTACGTTAAGTGTACATTTACCGGTAAATAAATCAGTCTAACAATACTTGTTTTTTGTTTCCGCCGGATTAATTGTGATTTCGGCCTATTCAGTCACCCCTTCACACCATATAGCCTGGATAATCGGTCTATCTCTGTACAGTAAAACCTCAATATAACGGACTTCAGTAGACAGGAATTAACTTTTATCGGACTCGAGGAGCTACCGGATTAAACTCCTGTATATCAGAAAAAGTCCGATAAAGCCAGAAAGCAGTCCAAACTGCCTGACCACTTCAGCTATGTTCACCACAATAAGACAAGTAAAAGACATGTTTTTCAGTGCACAGTACAGTATTATTATACCATTTGATTAATGTAGTGAAGGTATAACACAGTACAATACTGCAATGTTGGTGAAGACCACTGATGCAATCTGGACTAATGTCTGATATATCAGAAAAAGTCCGGATTAGCAGGGGTAAGTCTTGATGTCGCTTTTATTGGAATTTCGCATTTTTTGGCTTGGGCCTCAATTAGTCCGTTATAGTGAGGTCTTACTGTACATATATATATATATATATATATATATATATATATATTTATCGCGGAAAATATTGACTTTTTTTGCCGACGTCATTCTTTTTCGCGTTAAGTAGGGTCAATACTACCCTCCCCTGTGATGCGAAATGAGCTGACGCCTTTTCAACGGGAGCTGGCAACCCTGCTTCATAGGCTTGGCACCACAGGAGCAGGCTCAGTAATGATTGGGCAGCCACAGGAGGAGGATTGTCTCTGTGTGTGGTGCACCACGAGGGCATGTTTTGACTCAAATAACACAGTTATTTGGTTACCTACCACATTCTCATCATGCCTAAAGTAACCACAAGCAAGGACAAATGTGTGGAAGTGATTATTTTATACAAAGTTGGCCACAAACTCCCATTTATTGCAAATCAGATGGTGTTAGACTGAGGACAGTGCAGAGACTGGTGAAGCGGTTCAAGGACAGTGGGAAGGCCATTCCTCCCACTCCACTTCCCAAGCCTGGGAGACCTTGAAAGACAACTTTCAGGACCCGTCAGCTGATCTCAAGGCAAGTTAGCAAGGATCCAAGGCTAATAGCACGGGATTTAAAAGAAAAGAACCCACAGTTGCTGGCAGATGTGTCTTTCAGAAGTGTGCAGCATGTGCTGCATGACGATCTGGGCTACAGGAGTTTTTGTGCTCGTAACAAACCACTGCTAACTGCACTTCAGAAGAAAAAGAGAGTAAATTTTTGTAAGAAATATCTTGCCTGGAGTGAGGAGCAATGGAAAACTGTGCTTTGAAGTGATGAATCAACATTTACTGTCACTGGTACCCTTTCATCACGAGTGTACCGCAAACCAGGCAGTGACCCCCTGGATCCTAAGTACACTTCCAAGTTTGTTAAATACCCAGCCTCACTTATGGCTTGGGGCTGCTTTACATATTATGGTGTTGGTAGGTTGGTAATTCTACCTGCAAATGAAAAA
>JAGKTI010024583.1:0-14319 GCA_018397915.1 Birgus latro | reverse complement strand
CTTTTACCCCCTTCCCCCCCACACTGGGTAATTCACCTGTTAGCACTAACCTGGCCAGTGAAGGTATGTTGCCCCACTGTCTCTCCAATGATGAAATTCATGGTGAAAGTGATTCCTGAGGTGGAGGACAAAGAAACAAAGAAGCTAGAGGTAGAAACAAACAAAAGTGATGAGGTGGTAATGTCATAAAGGAATGTGCCATATACTGGGGTTTTGGGTGAGTGAACAGTGCTTATAAACACCTATATTATTGTGTGAAACCAATATAGACTTGTACTACACATAAATTCGTACCAAATAAATGATATAAATAGGTAATTTAAAGTGGCTTGAATTAGTTAACCCTTTCATAGCTTGTTTTCTTTAGCCAGGTACCCTGAAAAAGAAGGCAAACATAAGGTTGAATGACACCTGTATCAACATTTCTAACTCCAGAATCACAATTTCTCTATGCATTTTCGATGTTTCTCACCAAAAGTGAAGGTTTCAGCTAAAAAACAAAAATTCGAAAATCGGTCGGGATCTGGGGGTAGGCTGGGTAAAAAAGCGGTCAGGACTGGATGGGTTAAATCACCAGTAATGTGTAGTGTTGATAACAGCCGTTTTATGTGGGTAAATCCAATTAGAGTAAGTCTAGGGTTAATTATTATATGCACGTATTGTAAAAACACAAAAGCTTAATACTAATGGCTTTCAAAAACTTTCACATTGCATTTTTAAAAAATGAGTGCCGAAAGTGACTCGTGACGAAATATGCGTGATGCTGGGTGACCACTTTTCACATGCTGTTTAGGTCAAGTTCTTTCTTGATTTGCAATGAGGGCTTTCAAGAGATGTAGTGGCAGTCCTTGGTGATTAAAATTTTTATGGGGAGTAGTAGGGGGCAAAACTAATTGGTACGGTTAGGTTAGAATACAGTAGCTATGACTGCTGTGTCCAGTCGGTGAGGTCGTATGTAAACACACAGTCTTCGGTGTCTTAAGGCAGACATATTTGGAATAATCTATCAATACTGTATATATATTTTTTATGAAAAATATGAGGCTCCTAGAACCTAACCCCCTATTTAACATGTAACTATATGTCACATTTTATTGCGAATATGATTTGGTGTCTAGGTTGAATTTTTTAATTTTGATGTTTTTACCTTTGGAGTTTTTGTCAGCCTTCTTCAGAAATTCAGATTATTGGGATTTTCAGAGTATCAGTTCAGATTAATGTACAGTGAGATGGGATGGGAAGGATATGGAGAATGTGAGAACATTTAAGTTCTTGGGTAGTGTGATGAGTAAGGATGGAAGTCTGGAGGGTGAAGTGCTCGAAAGGGTGCAGCAGAGAAAGAAGGTTGCTGGTTCGTTGAAAGCAGTGATAAGAAACAGGGAGGTGGGCATGGAAGTGAAAAAGTTGTTACATGACAGTATTGTGATACCAACTCTAACATATGGAAATGAAGCTTGGACCCTGTTGGAAGGACTGAAGTCAAGAGTGAGAGCAGTGGAATTGAGTTATTTGAGAGGAGCATGTGAAGTCACATGGAGAGACAGATTAACAAATGAGGAAGTGAAGGAGCGTTGTGGTGTGGTTGTGGACGTGATAGGAAGCGTTAGGAGAAACACGTTTTAAGGTGGTTTGGGCATGTGGAGAGGATGGAGAGTGAAAGACTGACAAGGAGAGTGTATGTGAGTGAGGTGGAGGGGGCGAGAGGGAGGGGGAGGCCGAGGATGAGATGGAGTGGAGAGGTATATGAGAGAGGGTGGTGTGAGTTGGGAGTAGGGTATTGAAATAGCGGGGGACAGAGCGACATGGAGGCGATTTGTTTGTGGCCACCCCACGCGGGATTGAGGCGTCTGGCAATATATATATATGTTCAAGCCCCATTTCTGTGTGTGTGTGTGTTTATTTATTTGTTTAAGGATTGTACCTCATCTCTTAGATTGGAATTAAGGTTTGAGTTATAATGATGATGATGAATGATAGGAATTAGGGTTTGGATGGTGATGATGAAAGGTGGGAATTCAGGTTGGGATGCTGCTGCTGATGATGATTTTATGCACTGTCCTCCACTAGTGAGCTTATTAATTGCAGTGGACTACAGCCAGCTAGCATCGGAAGTCATCAGCGTCACTAACAACAAACCCAAGTTGTTCTGGCGATGTAGTGCACTCATCAACCTCCTGCCACATGAGAGGGTCATTTTGGATTATAGGTGCGTATGGGAGGGTGTTTCGTTTTCGTTTTTGAAGGCTCCAACATGCTTGCATGCGTCAACCCTGGTCACCTAATGGCGGCTGTCCATGCTGCTCGATCTGTGGCAGCCTCTCTGTTCGGTCCCTTAACCCTGAGGTCACACTTAATGACCTCCTTCCACGTCTTTCTCGGTCTGCCCGTCGCAACCCCACCCCCAATATTAACACTTCTCACCTTCTGCACCCAGCTATGATCCCCCATTCTCTCCAAATGCCCAAATCATCTCAGTCTACCTCTTCTTATCACAGCACCAGTACACTCCAGTCCCATCCTACCTCTCAACTCTTCGATCGTAAACCCAGCCCCCCCAGACCTTGCACGCAGGGATGCACTGCACATCCACCTAATCATTGTCATTTCTGTACGTTTGAGCCTTTGAATATCCTTTTCCTTTACTGCCCAGTTCTCACTAGCACACAGCATCACACTCCTAACACATGCCACATAGAAAGACTCCTTAGCACGTAGGGAGAGTCCTCTCAGTGGCAGGAGTGGCAACAGCTCCCTGAAATTCTTCCAACCACTTCTCACCCTAGCCACAATGCTAGCTCCAGCCCCACCTCCAGCTTGTAACATGTCTCCCAAATAACAAAACTTCCACACACTCAAGAGACTCACCAGCATGTTCAATCCTTTCACGCCTGACAGTCTCCACCTGCTCTTCCCGACATGCCACTCACATAAAATCAACATTATCTCGCAGTCTGCCTCTAATACCACTACATCTCTTGTGCACCCATTTATCACAAACACTATACAAGATGGAATTACTTCCCACACCCTTGTGGCAAATTGCACATGCACACTCTCCATTGTACTGCCACCAACCCTAGATATCATCACTTTTGTTTTATCTACATTTACCCTTAGGCCCTTGTGCCCCATACCATCCCAATGAGAAAGCTGGGGTTGGAGGAGTGACTGGTTAGGGTGGTTATGGCCATGTATGTGGGTGCTCGCAACCAGGTAAGAGTGAATGGAAATTTGAGCGATGATTTTTTTGTGAATGTCGGTGTGCATCAGGGGTCAGTTTCGTGTCCCTTGTTGTTTATCTCGGTACTTGAAGCCCTCTCACGTGACTTCAGAAATGGACTCCCGTGGTAGATGTTGTATGCTGATGTTTTGGTGTTGATTGCAGAAAATGAAAGGGAGGAGGAGGAAAGATTTAGGGAGTGGAGAGACGGTATGGGGAGGATGGACATTTTTATTTTTTATGCTTTTTAGCAATTCTTCCTCATGAAGTCAGGATGATCCCCTCCCCCCCCATTCAGTAGTAAGATTGTAGTAGGATATTATTCATCCCCTTCTTGTTTAAAGTTTTCATGGAAGGAGCAGTGCTCAGAATTAGCACCAATAAATAGAATATTTTCAGTGACTCCTTACATCATTTAAAAATCTTAGATTATTGCACATTAGCCCAGGGCTCCTGCACCTCAGAAGGGATAATTTGAAACTGACCATTGACATTTATCAGTAACAGTTTTCTGTTCTTCAACATGCCCATTATTTTTGTCACCACCCATCCCACAGCTCACCCAACATTGCCAAGCCTTTCCATGTTGGCCACCTGCGCTCCACCATTATTGGGAATTTCCTGGCCTGTCTCCACTCAGCCCTGGGCCATCATGTTACCCGCATCAACTACCTGGGTGATTGGGGCACACAGTTTGGTCTCCTTAAATATGGGTAAGACTCAGGCACAACTTTACTCCATCAGTACATTATCTTTTTTTTTTTTTTTTTTTTTTTTTTTTTTTTTTTTTTTTTTTTTTTTATGTGTCCGACTCTGGGCATAGGCTTCACAGCCTGCTATCAAGGCCCAGTCGTCCTCCTACAATCAACATGTCACCACTTCGGCGCTTAACACCCACCGTCCATATTGAATACATGCTAGGGCTGTTTCATACAGGACTGGTGTATTGGTATTACAGGTATACCCCGATATGCAATACTCCCAGCTTAGTGATGGGGGTTGAAATACAACCATACCCCGCCTAATGATGGCCAAACTCCGGTTTAACGATGGGTTCAGATTTTTTTTTTTTTTTTTTTTTTTGCCGATTTTAATCTGACAAATTTTGTGTTTAGGTTGATTTATAAACTGTTTTTAGAATTAAATTAATGTGTTTTAGTCATAGGTGGGGTGAACATTGTTGTTTTGGGGTACAGTTTACTAAGTTTGATTTTTTCCAGACATTTGATGATTTTCAGATTTATTTTTGGGTGTAGGTGAGTTATAAACTGCTTTTAGGCTTAGTTTAGCTTGTTTAAAGCTATTTGGGGTTTAGGTGAGCTAGAAACTTGTTTTTGGACTCATTTGGGTGAGTTTAGGACTTGGTTAGGGAGGGAAATCCAAGGCTAAAAAAATGCATGCCTATATATGTTAAATCTACCCCGATATACGATACCTTGCCTAGCAATGGGTTTTTACTTAACCAATTGCCTCATCAAACTGGGGTATACCTGTACTGTATTCTTGTGTCTCTCATGTAGTTTTATTCATCTGAGCAAAAATTTGGCATGGAGGGGTTATAGAGAATTTATTAACATGTTGTTCAGTATCAGAGGTCTTTTCCAAGCTGTATATAATTGTTAGTTCACTTGGGGGGGGGGCATCTGAACTTGTGATGTGGAGTGGATGGAAGAGAGACACCGAGATGGTACCGAGATGATGTGTACGTGTGGCCAGAGTTCTGGAAGATAGAATGGCAGAAACCCCTGCTGGGCTGATTCTTGGTGAGGTAGTTTGCCTCCCCTGAGTCTTGTTATACACTCGACCCTCGATTTCCTGTACTAAAAGGGGGGGAGACCAGTCCGAGAATCGCAAAAGTCTAGCCCCACATACCATTCCCGGACTATTACCATAGTTTGTCTGAATTCTCAAATATTGTCCAGCAGTTATTCTTGAGCATTCTGGAATGTAGGCTACCTATACAACATAACTAACATACACAGCACAAAAATAACAACACTGTAGTTTGTCTGACTTCTCCAATATTGTCCAGCAATTATTCTGGAGCATTCTGGATTGTAGGCTACTTATACAACATAACTAACATACACAGTACAGAAATAACAACACCGACACAATAACAATAATAACTGACACAGTAGCAGTATTTTGCTAGCTACAACCTTAAGAATGGTTGTTTAGACAGTTGTTGATGAGAATGTGGAAGGTATGATTGAAGAAGATCAGAAAGCTGAGGAAAATGAACAAGGAATGGAACACCACAAGATGGGCCAACCACACTCATCGGCTGACTGAAGTAAACGCACAGTCATCGTTTCAATCTTAGACCGAATAGGCAATTTTAATTGGAAAATATTTTAATCTTTATCAGCATATAGGTTTGCACACCTAATTATTTGAAATTCAGTCAAAAATTTTTGCTTATTAATAGAAAATCAGGATTCAGAGCGAAAATTTCTTAAGTTAGCAGATGTGTTTTGTCCCTAGCCTAACAACTCGCCTTGATGGACTTTTGTTTTGTCATAAATATCGATATACCATGGAGATTCATTTTTTTGTACTCAAAATAAATACTTATGCAAAATAGAAGTCTGTCAAGGTGTGCCGACGATCTGAATGGGAAATATCTGCTAACATTGGCTAACCACTGATCAGCTGACTGAGATACAAACACTGACGATCTGAAGGGGAAATATCTGTTAACACTGGCGTATTTTAGTTCTGAAACCAGATTTTTAAATTAAATTATATTAAGTACAATTTTTTTAGTGGATTTCATTATTAGGTGTGTATGAGCCACTGTGGCCCGGGGGGGGGGATCCAGTGAGAAGTGTTGATTCTGTATTTGGTCACACCGAGTCAGGTGAGCTAAGTGAGTAGGAACGGATCCCATTGAGTTTGTCTGTAAGAAAATATATATATATTTTTAATTATTTATGAATTTTATTGTGTCCAAGCCTTCCTTAAATTTTACTATGTTATGCAGTAAACAAGTTATAGTGGCATTTGAGAAAGGTAAGAGGCAAATGGTATATTGCCATGAGTTAGGAACTGGTGGTGTGAAGCAGGTTGGTGGCCAAGATGCGTTTCATGTATGAAAATATTTTCTTCTTTGTGTTACAAATGGCCTTTATCAAGGCAAAACCTTGCTAAAATTATACTGTGTTGTGCAGCAGACTGCTTGTAGTTTTATATGAGAAAATCCTGGACTTGTACGGGCATTTGTCTGGCATTTGATAATATTGTCCAGCCTCAGCCTGTGTCCGGGAAATCCGAAATCCAGGAAATAGGGGTCCCCCAAATCAAGGGTCGAGTGTATATTCCATTTAATTCCACTCCATTCCATCATCCAATCCTATGTTGCCTCATAAAGAGCATAGGAACGCTGGGCTAGGCAAGTTGGTCCTGACATTTAAGTTGAGAGTGACCAGCCTCACTCATCCCTGAATGGCATTACATGAGCAATAAACCTCAACCACCCCTTGGATATAAACCTACACAGGCTCAATCCAACTGGTGCACCTAAACCCACTAAACCACAAGGTGCCATAATTGGTTATGTGGTTACCACCCAGTGTAGTAAATGGTTTCCAGGTGTACAGGAAGCCATTTGGCTGGTCACTCAGTGTAAAGTCACCCATAGACAGTAGGAAGAGGAAAGAAGGAAAGACAAAAGAGAGAGTGTAAAGTTACCCTTAGGCAGAGGAAAGAATTATGGAAAGAAAGAAGAGGAAAGAGCAGACACCCAAAGCAGCACTACATTGAATGAGTGGATGGGGAGCGTCCCCACTTACTCGAAGAAAATTGTACCTCATGAGCGACTTGCAACTTGGCCCATGGAGAACTTCATTGTGCCTCATAAGAGGGGAAGCTTGTGAGGGGTTAATCCCTTTCACTATAGTAGTATAATTTAAAAGATTTATATTAAGTCTGTGTTTCCACATTTAAATCTGAAGGTAGCTAGTAGCTAGTCCACAGTACTCTTATTTACTGTAGATGCTGGCCTCATACTGCTGTCATCTTCTTAATTACTTTTTTTTTTTTCAAACATTACTATCTTCCATATTATAGCAGTTAGGGAAACAAAAACCATATTACTCACCAACTTGTCTTGTGAATAAAAGCATTCCTAGGTCTGTAGGTGGTCGCATCGATGAGTAAGGACGAGAAGAAGATAAGTAATTTTGGGTGTGCGAAGCAGGATGTATTTGTTCATGTGTGAGCGGCCCCGACTTTGGCTTCGCTCTCAGCATGATAACTTATCCATTACTAGATAAGCTAGACACTGTTGCATTTAAGGCACACGCTATGGCATTATCACTGAGCCCTTTCCTAGTATCCATGTAAAGAGGGGTGGATGAGGCAAGGGGTCCACGTGAGGTGGAAACAGAATCGGATGAAAGGTTTAAGAAAACATCATCCTTCACCTGGCAAAGTCAGAGACAACTGAGGTATGCTTGCCTCAGGTGGCAGGAGTCTATTCTGACCCTTTGGTGATGAGGTCAATTGGCGGCCAGTTCAAACTGTGGCACGAAAACACTTGCAGTTATATCCAACACCCGGCGTCCGTGGCCCACCAATTTTGCACCAGATAAAATCATTTCCCTGGTGGCTAGGGGTTAATGTAGCTGCATCTTGGTATAAAAATACCAGGGTTCATTTTGGACTAAATATCCTCCAAGTTTACTCAAAATACCTTTAGAAAAGGTGGTTACTGATGTGCAGTAATAGCATTTCTATACAGTAATGTACATTCATTTAATTTTCTTTAAAGCAGGACAGTGCATCAGTTCTGATTTCAACTTTTTGTCTTTTTATTGATGTTCATGAGTGAGGTTTATAGGTATTTTCACCATCTTATTTTTCAGATATGATGCACAAAATCTGACTGAGAGTGACTTGGAAGAGGATGCCATTAGGAAGCTGTACAGTGTGTACGTTTGGTCTAACCAGCAGGCTGAGGCAGATCCCAGCGTGTTGGAGAAAGCCCGCCAGACCTTCAGCGACATGGAGGAGGGAGATGAAAAGGCATTGGCCACATGGCAGCTCTTCCGGCAAGTGTCTGTGGAGGATCTGAAGAGAGTTTATGCACGGTTGAATATTCAGTTTGATGAGTACCATGGTGAGAGCATGTATGGAGTGCAAAAGTGTCAGGAGGTCGTTGATGCCATGGAGAAGAAAGGCCTGCTGAAAACTCAAGAGGATGGACGAAAGATGTTTGTGGGTGGACCCAACCAGAATGTAACTGTAGTGAAAAGTGATGGGACAATGCTTTACTTATCCCGGGACATAGCAGGTGCCATAGATAGATACGAGAGGTACAAGTTCACAAAGAGTTACTACGTGGTGGACAATGCGCAGTCGGATCATTTTTCCCACGTGTTTAACATCCTTGGTGCGCTGGGATACAATTGGGTGGACGGGATGAAGCACATAAAGTTTGGGCGGATTCAGGGCATGAGCTCGCGGAAAGGCACAGCCATATTCTTGCAAGACCTCCTGGATGAGGCTCGGCAGGTGATGATGCACAACCAGGAGCAGTCAGTGAGTGAGTGTGAGGTTTGTTGTGTCAGTTTGTTTAGAAGTAAACTCATCACTTTGTACTGTAGCTGGTAACTTGAGGTAACTCTAATGGGTTGGGATAAATTCAGTTTAGTTGCTATTCCCTTCCATGTCCTTTACCAGTCTATAAATAAATTTCTTTTTCCTGTTGTATTAATGGATTTTCACCAAGTATCTTGGTGCAGCCATTTAGTTTATATAGGTTTTCTCTTTTCCAGTTGGAGTACAGTGTTTACTTAGTGCAGTAGTATTCATTCATCATCTAATCCTGTGTTGCCCTGTGAGTAGCATAGGAGCCCAGGCTAGGCCAGTTGGTCCAGACATTTAAGATGAGTGACCAGCCTCACTCATCCCTGAGTGGCATTACATGAGCAATAAACCTCAGTCACCCCTTGGATATAAACTTGCTCTGGCTTAATCCAATTGGAGCCCCCACAAACTGGAAAAAGATGCCACCACTCGCCAGATAATGTAAAAGGCAAAAGTGGGGTCAACTTGAATTACCCTGTTATACAATTTTTGTGTTATTTTACTGAAAATAGAATATTTATTGATTTATCTACATATAACACTGGAGGAGAAATGACTTCTTAATCAAAGTTTAATAGAAATGGAAGGATGTCATTTACATCTCTCTCAGTTTAGGGAAAGTCTACTTGCGATTATTAATATGTTGCCTGAGTATTGGTCACTCGTGTTTTTAGGTGTTGGATGTACATCTGTAAGGAAAAATGGTAAATGGGTATAACGAAATGTTATCTTACATAACAAATGAATGAAATATGGTACTTAAACAATCGAAGATCGTATGAACCCATTGCACCTATGTGGGGGCACTTTCTCTTGGGTAGCGTTGCATAGTTTGTGTGCCCACTGCCAGGGGCCCAGGGCGGCGCTGATGATGTGTAAACACCACATTTGACGCCCACGCCTTTTGAAATCAGCCGATGAAACTGGAATATATAGTTCCATGGTCCACTGCTACTGAAATATACGTGGTTAAACAGACTGTAGCTGAACCGAGATTTTTTCTCAAAGCAAGAGGAATACCACGCCTTTAAGGTTGCTGATCTCGGCCCCGTAAGACTTCGGCTGTACAATTCTTACTATTATTAAATGTATAATGGATAGAATCATTTTGGGATTTGCAAATTAAAGACTAGGATCTTTGGAAACTGTATGATAAATTTTTCCAACATCTGAGATTCATAACACTTGGTAAAAGTGTGCTGAATGCAAACACACACAAGCTTTCATGGCTTTTAGTAAGCTCTGTGGAGAACTTTCCAGTGTAAATCTCATTTAGAGCATTAGTATAATATCCAAGATGTATACATCATCATCCAGACCTCCTTTCCCACCCTAGGACAGGGTGAGGAGTAGCAACATCCAGACAGCCCAAATTTGCCCAGTCCAGTGGGCCACGCTTCCATTCACTCATCATTCAAGCCCCCAGAATCCTTGCTCTATCGGATACGTCAAAAACATTCACCACGTTTTGTAGCCTCGCATAAACATATCCAATAGAGTCAATCCGGACGCTGCCATGTTAAAAGGGGTGCCAAAATCCCTGATCATGCACTTCATCTCACAACATTCATCCAGCCAGCTCAATCTCTTGTCAGTTCCCTAGCCTCACTGACTTCCAAACCTCTCTTCCTCACACACTCATCCACCATAACTCTGCATTTGGCCTACCTCGCCTCCTCCCTCCTTCAAATTCGCTCAGATATACCTTTTTCACCACTCTCTTGTTATCCATTCTCTCAGCATGACCATACCATTGCAGTACATTCACCACCGACTTTCTCACTCCACATCTTTCACGAATCACATTATTTTGTATCCTATCCACCCTCTGTACTCCACATAGATTTCTCAGCAGTCCCATCTCCACTGCTCTTACTCTTGACTTTTCATTTTCATGCCACACCGTAGTCTCACATCCATATGTTAAAGTTGGCACTAACACTCCTTCATGTAAGCCTTGTGCAGCTGTAAAACTCAAGCCTCTGTTTCTTATCATAGCCTTCATTGCACCAGCTACTTTTCTTCCTTGTGTCACTCTACTTTCAACTTCTTTTGCACATTTTCCTCTCTTTTCTATCACTGTACTCAGGTATTTGAACTCTCTCACCAATTCCAGTCTCTCTCCATTCACTGCGACATTGCACTGGGAGTCACCTTCTCTCTCAGTAACCATCACTTTACTCTTTTCTACATTTACTCTCAGAGCACGACGCTCACAGACATCTGCAAAACTCTGCTCTAGCCTACCAACTTCTTGTCCGGTATTTGCAAATAGTACTGCATCATCAGCATACAACAGATTTGAGGTATTCCATCCATCGCCATTCATTACCATCGCCATCCCCCTCTCCATTACTCGTGTTTTTACTTCTCTCATCACCCCATCCATATATATATTGAACAACCATGGGGACATCACACCACCTTACCGCACGCCCACACCGATCGTGAACCATTCACTTAAATGCCCATTAACTCTTACACGAGCTTCACTACCATCATAAAAACTCTTGACAGCACCTAGCAGCTTACCATCTGTACCATATATGTGCAAAATTTTCCACAATCCTTCTCTGTCTACTTTGTTATATGCTTTTTTCAGATCCATGAATGCCATAAACACCTAATGGTCCTTCTCACAAGCCTTCTCTGCTATCTGTCTCACTGCAAATATTTGATCCACGCATCCTCTGCCACTCCTAAAGCCACCCTGTCATCACTCACTAGGACTTCTGATATCTCTCTTACTTTTTCTATGATATTTCTTCCATATACCTTCCCCTACCACACTCAATAAACTTATGCCACGATAATTCTTGCACTCACTTCACTCACCTTTATTTTTGTACAGGGGTACAACCACAGCCTTTTCCCACTCTGCTGGCGCAGTTTCACTCATCCATGCCTTCTTACATATCTCTAACAAGCACTTCATTCCATTCTCTCCACTACACTTAATCATCTCTGCATGCACCTCATCAACCCCAGCTGCTTTCCTATTTTTCAGCCGCTTCACAGCACTCTTCACCTTTGTAAGTGTCAAGTCTCATAGCACTGCATTCCTCCTTTGCACACCCCCAAAACCAATCATGTTTACAGCCACTCTGCTTTCTCTCTTCCCATTCATCAGGCTTTCAAAATATTCTTTCCATCTGGTCCTTACTTCATCCCCTTGGGTTAATAATCTACCACCTGCATCCTTCACACCATCACAGTTCTTTCTGCTTTCGCTTCTACAGTTCCGCACCTCTTTCCAGAATAACTTCCTATTTTCAGAGTAGTTTGCATTCATTTTTCTTCCTAGATCATCATTTACCTCCTCCTTTTTCCTCTTCACTAGTCACTTCACGTGCTTCTTGCTCTCAGTATATTCAGTTCTTACTTCAACTGAACCCCTGTCCTGTAACCACTCTAGCCATTTCTTCCTCTTTTCCTCCACTGCTCTCGTAACCTCATCATCCCACCATGCCGTACCTTTCTTCTTTTTTGTTACTCGTCACACCACACACCGCTTTAGCATTCCTAACTAAGCAATCCCTATATGCATTCCACAGGCTGTCCAGATCCATTTCATTCCAATTCACTGATTCTAACTCCTCCTCTACTTTCATCCTGTAATCATGTGCCATTTCTTTGATCCTCAGCTTCTCAACTTTCAGTCTTTCTCCCTGACTGCTCCTCTCTCTCCTGATCCATCTCACTCCTCTCAGCTTGATCTTGCATACCGCAATCATATGGTCTGACAGACCTCCACTTTGTCCTCTCACACCCCTCGTATCAGCAACCATTCCCATCATCGACCTCTCTGCGAGCACGTAATCATTCAGGCTTCTTTCAACACGATCCCGATTCCCTCTGTACCATGTATATTTATATGCATCTTTGTGTTTGAAATACGAGTTACAAATGCATAACCTCCTCTCCTGACACAAATCTTTTAGTCACTTCCCATTATAATTTTCTCGTGGTACTCCATAACAACCCATTATGTCATCCTCAGGACCATTGCCTATTCTTCCATTCATATCCGCCACTACAATCACTTTATAGCTCCTGGGCATTTCTCCCACTACGTCATCTAGCTCATCCCAAAACCTGTCTTTCTCTCTCTCACTCCTGTCTTCACATGGTGCATACGCTACAATCACTACGACTTTCACCTTCTCAAACTTGAACTTGACATACATACACCTCGAGCTGACACATTTGTAGTCTCTCATTCCACTCTGCCACACCTCATTCATCAACAAAGCAACTCGTTCCTTGCATCTTCCTCGCCCATTCATTTCCGATCTTACACATTTCACACCCTCCCACTCCTCCTCTTCACACCCTTTCATCTTTGTTTCACACATTGCCATCACGGCATATCTTGCACTCTTGAACACATTCACTGCTTCCACCCTCTTGCTCTCCTCATTCACACCTCTCACATTCCACATGGCCATGCGAATCTGCCCATTTGGTTGGGGCCCTCCGAGGCTTTCTGAAACGACTGCCATGATTTAAGTGATTCTGTATAGGGGAATCTGGGGGACACTTAACCCTGCCAGAAACCCCGGTTATATGGTTACCACCCAGCGTAGTAAATGGTTTCCTAGTCACAGGAAACTATTTGGCTTGTCACTCAGTGCAGAGATCATGTCATCTCTACATTGAGTTAGTGGATGATGGGCACCCCCATCCACCACGTGAATACAATACTGATATAATGCTTTATGCATGAGTAATAGTCCTGATAAGAATTTTTTTAAAGGAAGGTACACCAGCTCGGAGTGGGTAGTGACACCACACAATTTAGTGATCTGGCGAACACTGGAAACTTTCAGGAGTTTGTGGGGGCTCTGATTGGATTACCTTAATTACCCACTAAACCACCAGGTGCCATAATTTGGTTATGTGTTTACCACCCAGCATAGTAAATGGTTTCTTGCACATTTGTCTTGTCACTCAGTGTAGAGTCACTTGCAGACAGAAGGAAGGGTAAAGAAGGAAGAGAGGAAAGGGCATCTCCAGAGCACAGCACTACATTGAGTGAGTGGATAGTGATTGCCCCCACGTACCACCGTGCAGTATTAATAACCCTTGTAATGTTGACCTCTTTATTATTGTACTCCTGCTTCTGCGTGATGGATTAATTCAGTGTAAGAGTGACTTTGCAGGCTGGAGGATTGAACATAACTTCATTAACTTTTTCACTTCTAAGGTGACTAAAAATCATGCCATAGGTGCGTGAATGAACTAAAAGAGAACATCACATTGAGGAGAGTTAATGGTGAGGAAACTAAGTACAATAATTAAATGAACCAAAATTCTCCTGTTCCTGCAGCTACAAAGGCAAGTGTGAGGGCAAGTGGTGGTGACGTGGCTGAGAAGGTGGCCGTTTCCTCCATCATCATCGGGGACCTGAAACAGCGGCGACAACTGGATTATGTCTTTTCTTGGGACAGGGCCCTGCAGGTTAATACATTCTCTCTCTCTCTCTCTCTCTCTCTCTCTCTCTCTCT
>JAGKTI010024582.1:0-14320 GCA_018397915.1 Birgus latro | reverse complement strand
GTGTGTGTGTGTGTGTGTGTGTGTGTGTTCCAGGTTCTTCAGACCATGGCACAATCACGTATCATTCACCAAAATAAAGTGCGAAATAATTAATTCCCAATCAGAACGTTAAAATTCCGACCACACAGGGGAAGGCAAGATCCCAAGTTGTGGAAGTCATTTTGAGGGCGGTTCGTACGTCTTTTTT
Source organism: Birgus latro (assembly GCA_018397915.1). Classification (NCBI taxonomy): domain Eukaryota; kingdom Metazoa; phylum Arthropoda; class Malacostraca; order Decapoda; family Coenobitidae; genus Birgus; species Birgus latro. Next base: position 14,133 of record JAGKTI010024582.1, on the reverse strand, counting down.
CTGCCTTGCTGATGGATACGCTGTGCAACGCGGCTTGCAGGCCAACCGCGCCTTAGGGTCATAATTGTTTCGTAACTGAAAGTCAGATACTACGGCCTGGTGTTCAGTTTTTTGTCTCACTTTTAACTCGTGTTATCCAGTGACGTAATTCCTAGTTTACTCATGCTACCTACAGACAATTGTTTTAACTTTAAAAAAAGCGAGGTCAAAAACAGGGTCCCTCAATCATGCACACCTTTATTTCTCACCTACAGCTTGATAAAACTGTACGGTGTCAGCAAGAACGAAATTACCTCATTCAGCCAGGTAAGGTATTGTTTATGTTGTTGTTGGTATCATACAATGTTATTTAGCTTTGTGGTAACATTTCGTACTGGATGGGTTAGGCAAAGCCTTCATTGAGCCCTTCACTAGTGGACACCATTCCAAAGCTGAGTGAAATATTACACCATTGTACTCACATGATAATACTCGTTGCGCGTTGTTGTTGTTTTTTTTGTCTGATGATAAAGTCTAACCTAATTCAACTCTGTAGTTAGTCAAGTGGAGTCAGACTGGAGGGATGATCTAACTTGTAAGCATGGAGATTCATTCTTACCTTGCAAAAAAAATTCATAAATATTCATGAAACCATGACTTGCTATTCAAGTCATGGGAGTTGCTCACTGCCATAAGATAGAAACAAACTGGCATTAACAACACTTCTTTACGAACTCAGAACATTATAACACAGTCATTAACCTTTTAAATTCTCAGACGAATTTTTAGTTTATTTTTGCTTCCATTATTCAATCTGATCCACTTTAGCAGAGATTTTTTTTTTCCCCAGCAAAAGGGTATAATTAATATAGTATTTACTAACGGCATCACTGTGAGATATGCTTCCCAGTGACAAAGAAAATAGTCCTGTGGTGGCAGGGATACGATGAAAAATACAACATCGGATATTAGACGTTAATTGTGCCACAGTGCGACCAAATACAGTAATGTGCACAGTCGGGAGCACAGACCATTATATTCAGCTTTGAATACACTTTTCGAACTAGAAGTTATAGACATCGCCTTCCTTAACATCTTCACTCACATGGCTTCCCCTACACCGAAATATAATCTTTTGGTGGTGGTAACAAGAATAAACCACAAAATTCTTCATCGTGTTTATAGTAATAATTTATCTCTGGTTCAGATACCTGTTCTACAGCATTCCTGTTCTGCTATCAGTCATTTCATACACATGCTTCTATAACACTGATAACTTCAAAACTCACATTATTTTATCTACAAACCGTGTACCATAAGTTTAGTGCTGTTTACACACTGCACTGACTAAAGCTTTGGTGGTTGGTGGTGGCGACCATCGTCCGTCCACCTGATGTAATGGTGCATATTTCTTCCTTCCCCTGTTCATTCCTTCTCTGTGTCTGCCTTCCTCTTTTCCTTGTCCTCCCTTTCCTGCCTGTTACCTATTGCTCTGCTCTCCACTTCATGTGGACCCTGCTATGATGCCCATGCGAATTTGGTAGAGAGACAATGCGGCATCAGCGTAGGAACCAAATCTTCATAATATTCCCTGTGCCTTGCCATAGTTCTACAAGGAAATATAGGTTCACCGCATGGAATGGCCCTGCAGGGGCGGTTTTTTGCCTGTGGTTGATGGGCCTGGAGTTCATCAACAACATCATTAACCCATTCAATGAGTTGCCATCGTTTAGTATTTTATCTGTGCTGATATTGTATAATTATATTGTATGATTATATTTATTTATCGAGACTCCCCAAGCACTGTAGGATTTAATGAGAACTACATCCCGACCCTCCAGCCCAAAAATGTGTCTCAGTAACTGACCAGTCATCTGGAATTGGCAAAAATGAAAATCCGCTACGAAGCAAATGACAGGGAAAGGTTTACTCTCTCTCTCTCTCTCTCTCTCTCTCTCTCTCTCTCTCTCTCTCTCTCTCTCTCTCTCTCTCTCTCTCTCTCTCTCTCTCTCTCTCTCATCCAGTCTGTGCCATTGTATTCATTCATGAGCGGTGTTGTCTTTTTTAATTAAACGGTGTGGGCAAACTGCGAATATGAAGTGTGTGTGTGTGTGTGTGTGTGTGTGTGTGTGTGTGTTTAAAATGTAGGAGATATTTTTCTCTATATGCGTCTTATTTCAGTTAATTAACCCATTAGCGCCCACTGTCCTCAATATAGGACGGAACTGGGCATTTTCAAAATTTAATATAGTAGGGAACCCCGGGGAAGGGACCTATGAGCTTCGCGACTATGAGCCGACATGTGGAGGGCGGTACGCCCAGCACCCTTCCAGCAAAATCCCTCGCACAGGAAGTCTGGGAGCCAATGGGTTAATTTAATAAGTGCAATGTTAACCCGACTTATCAAGAAACTTTTGCGTTCCCAATGGCCACCAACATATTTTATATTATAATGATATACACTGAAACTTTTCAGCAGATCCAAATACATTTTTTAAAGTAATATTCTCCCAGTTCATCTTTCCCTCCCACCCTTGTACAACTGCAACTGCACGGTAACCATTTCAGTTCAGCGTTTTTTTCTAATTTTGTTCTTGACTTATATTTAATTATGATTAAAAAGAGTAAGAAATACCTCTCGTACGGTTGTATTTAAACGTTGTGTATGTAACTATTCCAGTCCGAAGTTAGTCATAAGCTTTGAAAATTCAAGTGTGGGTAAAATTTTAAAAAGAAGAAAAAAAAATCTTCGGTGTGTTGAGGTGTAATACTTATTGGTGTAATTAACACTCTCGTAACTGGTACAACTCAAGAATATTATACTTATTGGTGTAATTAACACTCTCGTAACTGGTACAACTCAAGAATATTATTAAATAACCCGCAAGCTGATTTCGGCCGAAGAAGAGTGAATTATCAGAGTGTTATCTTAGCAAACATTATCCTTCGTAATTCCCTAAAACAGTTTATTGATCATTTTAAGCTTTTAGCTTTAATCTCCATGCAATTCTAAACCTAGAACATCTCCTGAATTAGCTATAACGTGAGGCTATCTTACTAAAACATGATCGACAAAAATCCCTGTATCTCCATCTTCTTCTTCCTCTCCATTTTCTTCCTCCTCGTCCTTCTCTTCTTCTTCTACTTCTTGCTGTTATTATTATTATTATTATTATTATTATTATTTGTAGTAGTAGTAGTAGTAGTAGACTTTTTCTTGCCAGGAATGGGACACGAAATAACTAGGCTGGTGCGTTCCTGCAATGTGTGTCAGCGTACCACTGACCGCAGGCGTGTCCGTCCTGCACCACTGAAACAAATGCCTCTAATCTCTGAACCGTTCGAGAGAGTAGCAGTTGACACTGTTGGGCCAATCACTCCTAGGGCTAGTGATGGATCAAAGTATATCCTCACTATCGTTGATTTCAGCACACGGTGGCCTGAAGCTGTGGCCCTTAAGAATATAGAGACCGTCACTGTTGCAGAGGCACTGATTGAGGTGTTCTGCCGTGTAGGTATCCCCAAGGAGGTCTTAAGCGACCGGGTTCGCAGTTCACCTCTGTGATGATGAATGAAGCATTCAGGTTGTTGTCTATCCGAGGGTTGAGAACTACGCCCTACCATCCCATGTGTAACGGGTTGTGTGAGAGGTTCAATGGGACTCTCAAGAAGATGCTGAAATGCCAAAAGAATGGCCACGATTCATTGCCCTTATTCTTTTTGCTTATCGAGAAGCTGCACAGCATTCCTTGAAGTTCTCACCTTTTGAACTGGTGTATGGAAGGTCGGTCCGTGGGCCACTTCAAGTCCTTCGTGAGTTATGGGATGATGAAGAACCCGACCCTGAAGTCAAGACCACCTACACCTACTTCCTTGATTTAGCTGACCGCCTCCAGTCGACATGCGAGTTAGCTAAGGAAGAATTGATCAAGGTGCGCGAAGTACAGAAAGCTTATTATGATAAGAAAGCAAAGCTTCGGAAGTTCAGTCCGGGTGATAAATGGTTGGTGCTACTCCCCACTGCCAAGAACAAGTTGGCATAGTGGAAGGGTCCATACAATTTAATAGAGCCCGTTTCAGACCTCAGTTACATAATCCAGATGGGGAATCTTCATAAAAGGTTCCACATTAACATGTTGATAGCCTATCATGAGCCAAACCTCGAGAAGGCTGGCTCTCCTGTAGTCGGTGACAGTGACCAGCCACCAGAAGAAACTGGGGCAGTCGCTGTGATCCCAACAGAGGACACTGATGACGAGCTCTTAACCGTTCAGTCCCGGCAGGAGACCATCGATGTCTTACTTAACACTGACTTAGCACTAGATGACCAGAATGCCATAAGGTCACTGCTCTGTCGGTATGCTGATGTCTACTCTGACCAACCTAGACTTGCAAGGGTTGAGTGTCACAAACTGAGTTGACCAGCAATACTCCCAAAAAGGTTAAGCCATATCCGATTCCCATGCGACTACTGGACGCAGTGGATAAGGAAATTGCCGACATGGAGACTGCAGGTATTATTGAAAAGTTCTCATCTCCTTACTGCAGTCCACTGATAGTAGTCCGCAAGAAGGATGGCGGAGTCAGGATTTGTGGCGATTATATGAGGCTAAATGCAATCACCAATGTGGATGCTGAGCCAATGGGTGACCATATTGCCATCTTCTCCAAGTTGGCAGGGTCACGATATTTCACAAAGCTCGATTTAGCGAAGGTATTCTTCCAGATTTCCCTTCATCCCGAGTGTCATCAGTTCAACGCGTTTGCTACTCCTAGGGGGTTGTATCAATATAAAGTCTTTCCATCTGGTCTTACCAATTCCCCAGCGGTTTTCAATCGAGCCATGAGACAAGTGCTCCATGGTATCATAGGAGTAGAAATGTTCGTTGATGATGTCCTTGTGCATTCTGCCACTTTGGATTAGCACCTCAGACTCTTGGAAATTGTCTTCAGTAGACTCGAGTTTCAACATGACTGTGAAGCCCAGCATGTGTAATATTGCACACAGTGAGGTGGAGTTCCTTAGACATATTGTTGGCAACAACTGCTGCAGGTGTCAGGGAGATAAGATCAGGAAGGTTAGGGAAGCCCCGAGAGTCGTGACCAAGAAAAAGGTTAGGGCATTCCTTGGCTTAGCGGGGTATTATAGAAGTTTTATCCCCAATGTAGCTCTTATTGCCCAGCCGTTGTACAAGATGTTTCGGAAACATGCTCCAAATACCATTGAATGAGAAGAAGCGCAAGAGAGATCTTTTGCCACCCTCAAGAATATGCTGTGTAAGGAGCCTATCTTGCAGCTGCCTGATTCCAATAAACCTTTCGTACTGCATACCAATGCCTCACAAGATGGAGTAGGCGCCGTACTGACGCAAGAATCGGAAGGTGGAATTTTCCCAGTGGCATATCACATCCGTAAGCTAAAACCCTCTGAGAGGAATTATAGTATTGTTGAGAAGGAACTCTTGGCTGTGGTTGATGGTGTTAAGAAATACTACTATTGTTTATACGGAGCACCATTCACTCTGGAAAATGATCATATGTCACTCACTAGTCTAAGCACAACTGAGACGGCTAATACAAGATTGACATGCTGGACATTGTATTTGCAGCAGTTTAACCAATTAACCGTGGGTCGTCACTTTCGTGACGCTCATTGGCGATGGCTCGAGCCGTCAGTTTGGCGCCTCTGTTTTCTCTGTAAGTAGCCGGGCCTTTCGAGATATAAATATATATGAAAAATTTTAGGTGAAGCTTGAATGATATTTATATCACTCAGCCTAGTTTTGGCCAATATTTTAAAAAAGTAAGTCAGAGCATGAATTACCACCGGCAGGAAATGCCAGGACCGCCTCCACAACCCCGTGGTTTAGGGGTTAACCTTGTTGTGAGATACATCAAGGGAAGTGACAATGTAGGCACAGACCTGATGTCTCACCTGCTAACTGACGGTTAACATGGGCATCTGTCATACACTGGGTTCTGTAAGATTGGCTGTTCTGAGAGATTTATGCAGTCCAAGGACTAGCTTGGTTCCCAGTCAGTACTATGCCAGTAAGACCTGATGTCTCGCTCGTGGATCCCACAGGACACATTATGTCTAGAGCTTGTGCACACATATGTACTGTAGGTTAAGGGGAAAGTTCGAGACCCCCGCAGGGGCAATCTGAGACTGTGTCTGAGTCACCCTGTGGTGCATTCCGAGAATAAGCACATTATCCACATGAGTGTTCACACCCACGTTGGGTGTAAAAATGTGACGGGCAGTAGCAGCGATCCCAACTGTGGACACCGACAATGCTTCATCAGCTGTAAGTGTATAATTATAAGCAGGTGGTCGCGGCAATCCCAACTGTGGACACTGACGACGAGCCCTTGATTAGCCATAAGTGTACAGTTATAAGCAGGCAGTCGCGGCGATCCCAACTGTGGACACCGACGACGAGCCCTTTATTAGTCGTAAGTGTAGGATTATAAGCGGGCAGTCGCGGCGATCCCAACTGTGGACACTGACAACGAGCCCTTGATTAGCCGCAAATGTATAGTTATAAGTGGGCAGTCACGGCGATCCCAACTGTGGACACTGACAATGAGCCCTTGATTAGCTGTAAGTGTATAGTTATAAGTGGGCAGTCGATCCCAACAGTGGACTCTGACGACGAGCCCTTTATCAGCCGTAAGTGTATAGTTATATGCGGGCAGTCGCGGCGATCCCAGCTGTGGGCACCGATGACGAGCCCTTTATTAGCCATAAGTGTAGAGTTATAAACGGGCAGTCACGGCGATCCCAACTGTGTACTCCGACGACGAACCCTTTGTTATCCGTAACTGTAGAATCATAAACTGGGGCAGTCACGGCGATCCCAACTGTGGACTCCAATGACGCACCGTTAACCAGGGAACACCTTGTTCTCCAGTTAATATAGGTTTAACCAGTAAACTACAAGGGTCCTGAGCGATTTGCGATTTGAGCAGTCCAAGAACTACGTTTCCTGGTTAATAATCTACCTAATGAGGAAATAATGGCGACCTCGAATGTACGAAGCACTGGCTGTCAGTTGAATTTTAAGCTGAAGCGTACTTTTCATTGTATGTGCACTGACTGCTGGGCAGATGGTAATTGGAGTTTAATTCAAAAAGTTTGTCACATTGACACTATTGATGCTCCACCTTGATTAGTTTCACAGGTACAGTTGGTGTGTGAAGCAGTTTTGCTGTGCAGGTACAGCGATAGGTGTAGCAGTTTTGCCATGCGGGTCAGCTGATCGTCTCTGCCGCACGCTACCAACTCTTCTCCTCTGCCCTCGTCACCTCTATTATGTTATTAATTTGTATTATATCACTTTACACGTAGGTACAGTTACACTACAACTGTCACACCTTCACCGTGTATCACACACACCACGCTACATAACAATGAGTTGTCAATGTAAATGTAGCGAAATTTCTCTCAGTTTGACCTGAGTACAGGATTTTTCACCGTCGTCACGGAGTTTTCCCCTCAAGCTTGCTTCTATTAACGTAAATACGAGGTTCTATGTTCCTTTTCTGTATACTACCACGCTAATCATGTTGCGTTCTAACACTTCTGTAACCCATTGATACCTGATATTACTGTCTGTTGTTAACTGGAATAAAATACCGGTATATTATTTGTATAACCAATGAAAGGGTTAATGGTGGCAGTATTAACACTCTCAGGCTTCCAGTCACTCAGCTGAACAAACTCGTGTGGCTTTGGATGGAATATAACGCTGGCGATGAAACTGCAGAAACGTGGTCTAAACTGGAGAAATTTGCCCAATATGAATGTGGTGCTTATGATAAATCTGTTAATTCCCACCCTCCACTCCATAAGCACAGAGAGAGAGAGAGAGAGAGAGAGAGCCTGTAGAATGATTTGCGTCAGCAAAAGGTCTAGGCAAATTCTACTGTTGCATTTGTATTTATTTTCAAACTATGCTGTACTGTAACATATTCTTTCTCCGATTAATTGTTAAAAACAAATTAATTCTTGAATGTGGCACAAAAATGTTTACCTGAAATATTGCGATGGAAAAAAAGGAATGATTAACTATATACAAGTTTATTCTACATTCCCCTCTTATTGACACCCGTGGTGTCTGTACGAGTATTTCATCCCTCAGTTGTCATCATTTACTCATTCCCTGACTCTGTTACTCAGTCAGTTTGCTCCCTCGCTTCTCCATTTCCTTTCTGTCTTTATTCCCACTGGCCTCCAAACACTCAGATCTGGTAAGGCAGGTTTGCATTTTTCCACTCCTCTCCTCAGCAGCGCACACTGTACTCCAGAAAATATCCAGAATGTCGATTAAATTAACGGGAAACAGTCCTTGGCCAAAGTGAATTTGAGATGAAAACTCTATTACCATGACGGTGAGGATTTCCTGTGTTGACTTCGTCCTTCTTTCCCCTTGGCAGCATGAAAGTGTGTGTGTGTGTGTGTGTGTGTGTGTGTGTGTGTGTGTGTGTGTGTGTGTGTGTGTGTGTATTTAAAGGTTGCTTTTGTCGGTCATTTCACTCTATAGTTCCCATTTCTTAACTCTTAATTTTGTATTCCGAATTGACAAGTACCAAGTGAAACATACCCTTGTCAAACACACACACACAAATTTTGAGGCAACACAGCATATCAGACCTGGAACAAGGCTTCATTGCACTCAAAACATCCTTTTCACCCCTTCATATTGAAATTGTAAATCCTTCAATGATCCTGTTGCTAGCAAACGAGTTTATTCAGCTTCATGCAGTCCTTAAGTACGAGAGGACTTTCTAGTAAAATATTCCTGAGATGAAATAATATCATGCCAGGGAAGGGGTTAAGTGGGTTCATCGGTGAGGCAGCCATAAGCCGATATTAGGTTCCAATAAATCTGCATTAACTACAACGTCACAGATATATATTCAGCTCATGTATTTTGGCGAGAGAGAGAGAGAGAGAGAGAGAGAGAGAGAGAGAGAGAATGTTGCGGAGGGTACCAGAGGGTGATAATGTTGCCAAGGGTGAGGAAAGCAAGATGGTAGTGCCAATAGTCTTGATGGCAGTAGGTGATATATAATACAGGAAAAGTGTCAGTATGTTGGATGTAATGTCAATAAATTTCAACTCTCCGACACCATCTTTAATGCTTGGAAAACCCCTGATGCACTACTGCCTTATCTAATTTATATACAAATCATGGAATCTATGGTTGGAAATAATACATTCATAATTTACAGTACAATTCATTTATCACTCTTCCTCATAGTTGGATTACTCTGCGTGTTTTGATATTCCACCACTTTTATCAATATCTCTCTCTCTCTCTCTCTCTCTCTCTCTCTCTCTCTCTCTCTCTCTCTCTCTCTCTCTCTCTCTCTCTCTCTCTCTCTCTCTCTCTCTCTCTCTCTCTCTCCACACATAAATATTTAAGTAGCCACTCCCAGCACCACCCGACGGAGAGGGCAAAAACGTCCTTTTGGTGTGTCGGATTTTTTCCCAGGCGATCTTTGGCCGGCATCTACTTACATCACACCCTCTCTTCTCACTCTCATTCACTCTCCTTCCCCATCTTCTATTCTCTTTCATCTCATCTTGCTGAATTATTGCCATTAGTTTTCTCTGTTCTATGTTTTCTCGTTTTAAATTTTCTTCCTTTATAAGCATTCTTTTCCTTGTCATGCATTAGTTTTTCTCCCTTCTCCTCTTTTTCTTTCCAACTCGTCTTCTTGTTATATTCTAAATTTTTCTACGATCCTCTCCAATGTATCGTCTGTTATGTGTGTTTATTTCCTTTCCCTTGTTGTTTTTCCCCCTTCGTTATACGCTATGTTCCCTTCTTGGTTCATTTTCTTCTCATTATCGTAATATATTCTCTTTCTTAATTCTTTCCTTTTTCGTATCTTCTCTTATCATTCTGAAAATGTTTTCTTCCATTCATCCTGTCTTAGCTACTAACTTTTCTCAGTAACAACCAATTCAACATTTTTCTCCTCCCCCATGTGTCCAATCCTAGGTTACTGAACTCAAGAAGTATCTTAGGACAGGAAACTGATCTACGCTTCTTGCAACATTTTACCTGACAGGTGAATCTATAGCCACCTCCGAAAACATGGTACCGTAACCAGTATCTCATGCCCGTCGCTGCAACTTCTGTACTAGAAAACCAAGAGTCATTCTGTTCTGAGCTCCCTAACTGTGTTGCTGTGTCACTGTTCTCCTTTTTACACTAATTCATCACTTCTTGTGTCTTGCTGCACTTCTGCTGTACTATCATTTCTGCCTCCGTCGTCCACACACAGTTAAAAGATAAAGTCTCTACACTTCAGTTTCTCGTGTAGCGTCAGTAACTGTTTTTCTCACGGATTCTCCCTTGCAAATATTTTCATATTTGCTTAGTTTTCTTGTCCCTTTCTTGAGTATTTTTAAAGGTTTACTGGTACAAGCAATTTATTCCGTACTGCCCAATATTACCTAATTCATTATTGCCACCTTCCTCAGCACTGTCAAGATTTTTTTTTTTTTTTTTAATGTGGTATATTTACACATTTTTTCTCTTCCCTTCACCTTCTTTCACACACTTTTCCCCATCCATTTTTCTCAACTCTCTTCCCTGCTTTCCTTCCTTCGTCGTAAGTGGATCTTAGTTTCGGGTTTTCATCCCTAAATCGTCTGCTGTATACCCATGCCTCTTCGCTGGTCACCCTCCCTTTTTATTCTATCGGTAACCATATACAGTACACTCTCTCGACTAAATCTTTAGTTTCCCTTGCAAGCCCGAACTGCTTACCTAGCTAAATGTTAATCTATCTAATTATGACCCTTCTTCCCCACTGAGACTCAACTGTCTGAGACAACTGGTAGCAAACCCTTTTCTGTATCCTCCTACTCTCCCTCTTCTTACTTCAAAGCCAAAGGTGGCTGTTGTAGATATGTACACAACAATGTATCTTGTTCTCTTGTTCCTGAACTTGAATCTTCTGAATTCCCTACTTTCTGGCTTCGGCTATCCTGTCATTCTCTGACTACTGTATATACATCTGTGGTGTATACTTATCCCCTAAGTCTTGTGGCTATGAAAAATTCTTTGACCATCATACTTCTAAGATGGAACACATCCTATCAGTTTCTTCTCTCTTTGAAATATTCATTCTTGGTTATTTCAATGTTCACCATCACCTTTGTCTCTCCTCCCCTTACACTGCTCCACCTTGGGAACAAGTATACATCTTTTCAATCTTTAATGACCTACAGCAGATTGTACAGCACCCTACCTTTATCACTGATCACCTTGGAGAGATTTTCAACATACTCAAAATCTTCCTTTCAAGTAATCCTTCTGCTTACACTGTTAATCTGTTCTCTATGCTGGGCTTACCATTCACAACCTTATCACCTTAATCTGTCCTATTGCTCCAGCAAGGCCTGTGAACCCTCCCAAGAAGAGGCGGCTATGACACTTTGGAGCCACTGATTGGGAGACTCTTAAGCAGTACTTCTTTGATTTTCCCTAGAAAGATTATTGATTCCCTGGCCAAAAGTTACGAGTGTGCCGTGCTTATTGCGTAGGTTATTCTCTCGGGCACAGAAGTATACGTTCCTTTTTCTTATCCAGGGACTGGTGCAAAAATAAAAATTGTTTTAATTATGCTTGTTCTAATGCTGTCCACAACAAAAAGAGGGCCTACAAAAGGTACCGGAGCCTACCCACCCCTGAATCTCATCTCTTTCAGGTTTCTGCCTGGAATCATGCTGAGTCTGTTGGTCGCTCAGCTAAGAATAATTTCATTCATACTAAATGCTCTGAACTCTGCAACTCAAATTCCTCTCTTTTCTTCTGACACCTTGTCATAACTTTTCTAACAACTTTACCTCATCATCCTTCCCTTCTCTTTTCCACTCTGGTGGCTTTGTAGTTGTTTATTCTAATTGATAAAGCAGAGCTCTTCACTCAGACTTTCTCCTCCAGTTCCAACTTAGATGATTCCAGTGCTATTCTTCCGTCACTTCTCCCCTCTGACTTCCTCATGGCTGACACGGAAATTTCATCAATTGATGTATTTTCTGTCAACGCTGGCCTCAATACTAACAGGGCATATGGTCCTGATGGGGTCCATCCCATAGTCCTCAAGGACTATGCTTCTTTGCTTACACCCTACCTAGGTAAACTATTTCACCTTTATCTGGCAACTTGTATGTTTCCTTCTTGCTGGAAGTTTGCGCTCAGTCAGCCTGTACCTAAAGAAGGGTGACCATTCCAGACATCAAACTATCGCCCAATTGCTTTAGCATCCTGCATTTGAAAAAACTTGAATCTATTTTTAACTTGGCTTCAGGCTTCCTTTGACGACCTTCATTCCGATTGTCAGTATGGGTTCTGCCAGGGACGCTCCACTGGCGATCTTCCCACCTACCTTTCAGACTCCTGGTCATCGTCCTTTCGGACCTTTGGCGAAAGCTTTGCCATTGCACTTGACATCTCAAGGACTTTCGATCCTCTGGCAAAAATCTGTAATTTTCAAACTACCGTCTTATGGTTTCTATGCTTCTATCTGTGCCTTCATCTCTAGCTTCCTCTCCGGTCATTCTATAGCTGCTGTTGTAGACAGCCACTGCTTTTCCCCTAAAGCTATCATTTGTGGTGTTCCTCAGGGCTATGTCCTATCACCAACCCCCTTCTTTCTATTCAAAAGCGGTCTTTTAACCTGTACATTTAACATTTCCATGCATATGCCGGTGACTCCACCTTTCACTTTTCCATTCGCTTCTCTCAGCAGTTACTTCAACAAACAAGGGATGAGGCTCTGGCACCCCTAATGTCTGACTGGTTCATTTCTCTGACTGGGGTAAACGCGATCTTTTTGTTTTTAAGACACCAAGAACTTAGTTCATACATTTTTCAACCAGTCAAAATCTTCTGCAGGAGTATACTTTTATTTTAACAATATCCAACTCAATCCAGCATCATCCTTAAACACTCTTGGAGCTTCATTCTCCCGTGATTTATCTTGGAAAGACCATATTACCTTTAGTGTATAATCTGCTTCCAAGTGATTAGGTGTGCTAGGCCGACTCCGTGCCTTCTTTACCTCAAGCACAGTTGTTGACTTTATGCACGGGTTTTACTCGCCGCTCTGTAGTTCACAACTCTCATGTGTAGGTAGGCTCCCCACATACTGCTCTTCTCAACAAGTTGGAGTCAAAGGCTTTTCGTCTCATTAACTGTCGTATTTCTACATCCCCTGATCCTCTGTCTCTTTGCAGCACTGGTGCATCTTTACCTCTTTTGTACTGCTACTTCAGTGGTCACTGTTCCTTTGAACTATCAGCTCGCATCCCTCCACCACGATGGCAGGCACGTAGCACCCATCTGGGGACAAACTCTCATCCCTTTCTATGCAACTCTCTAAAGCAAGAGTTAACCGTTACTTCCATTCTTCATGAATATAACAGTTCAGCTCTAGAACTGTCTTCCTGTGTATGTATTTACTACTGCCTATGATCTCCAGTCGTTCAAATGCAGTCTGTCCAGGCTTCTCTAAATGAACGAATCTTGATACTGGCTCACTGTTATCTTGTTTTTGTTTTGTTTTTTTAGAGGGAATAATCTTCCGGGTTTCTTGTCTCTGGTTCCTTCTTCCTTGCATAACAAAAAAAGGATATATATATATATATATATCCAAACATTTTCATCCATCTCCACATAACCTAACTCTGTCCTCCATTTCCTCATATCATAATTATTTCCCCCGTCTCCATGTACTCTATCATCATCCAGCAGTTCCACATACCATAACGTTTTCAATCATCTTCACATACTCGAACTCTTTGCACCTTCTCCACATACCATAACTCTTGCATCCGTCTCCATGTACTCTAACATCTTCCACCGTCTCCACATACCCGGCCTCTTTCCACCATTTCCACAAATCTTAACCCTTTCCACCATTTCCACATATCCTACCTCATTCCACCATCTTCACATATCCCAACTCTTTCCACGATTTTCATATATCCTAACTCATTCCACCATCACCACATACGCGTATCCCAACTCTTTCCCCATCCATATACTGTACCCTAACTCTTTCCACCATCTTCCCATATCCTAACTCTTTCCACCATCTCATCATACTCCAACTCTTTCCACCATCTCA